>LBNU01021327.1:4543-103411 GCA_014162995.1 Artemisia annua
GGTCCTTTCTTTACAAGTTCGGGTTGTACACTGTTATGTGTGCACAAACCATAATGTTTTTAGGATAAGTGCACGAAGAATCTTAAACCTTTGTTTGATTACGCACTTTCCTTTCTTTGAAGAACGAGTCCTTAGCTGAAATACTAAGAAGTCACTGTTTTAATACAAAATTTGTTTTCCTTTAACAATAATACTCCCTCTCAAATAATGAAGTTTATTCGAGAGATAGTCTTCTTGAGCAGAATTTTGAATCGTATATAAAAATACTTTTTGAAAAATTCATGGGATGATTCTGCTCAAGGTTTTAGAAAACATAATCAAGTATTATGCAACAAAGAATGCTTGAGTATCAGATTAAACAACAACCTTGGGAACCCATTTCAGCACTGCGCCAACGGGTTTGCCACAATTTGAAATCCATTAATATGTTGTGTCAATCCGATTGAAAGATGTTGAATTCCAACGAGAACTAAAAAAAACTTTTGTTCAATTTTGAATTACCACTCGTTGAATAAATGGATATTTAAAACTCTTTTTCTGTTGAAAGTTGTTTGAGAAACCCGATGTCTCTCGTTTGAGTTTTAAAATCTGAAGAGGAAGATTTCCATCTAGAGTTGAACCTCACGTGTTCTTATTGAAGATTTGTGATGAATGAAAACCTTCCGGTATTTGGGATGTTCAGAGACATTCTTTTATTGCAGCCAAAGCATTCCAGGTATTGAAAAAAAGAACGAGCTGAGGTAACAACACACTATTGTTGTTATCAAGAGATCGTTAAACAAAAAGGTAAGGGGTTTAACAAAGATCTATATAAACCCTAATTAGGGTTCATCACTTGTTCATTCCCAATTGATAATTGCTTGAGGTACGTTTACTATTTACGTTTTAGTTAACTATTTATATGTTATACTTGATCCTTTGCTTCCGCTATTATGTGCTACTTTGTATTAGTAATTTATTATGATTGTCATAATTATAAAATTCTAACACTATTAGTTGTAGAGACACGAAGTTAACCTCTTGAAGACCAATGAAGATAAAGAAATGATAGGACCAGTAGACAACCGAACGTTTTACAAACTTAATAAAGTTTATTAAAGTTAAGATGTAAGTTTATAGACGTAGTGTTTTATAAAAAGCTTATATGAAAATGTGATGTAGCATTGATATGGACACTATTAATTTCATAGCATGGGAAATGCTCGTGAAATGCAGAGTCAATGAATTTGTGGTTAGGAAAACAATTACACTTAACTAAAACATTTTCATTGCTTCATGTGTAAGACGACTAGATACTGTAACTTTGGTAGTACCGACATACCAACAAAATAACACGAGGGTTTTTATTGGGTAGTCCGTGTGAAATTTTATATTTAGATTGGGGTCATGATGAAAATTAATCATACGTAACTCTAGTCCAACCATACACGATATGGCTGGCAATCTGACTAACGTATTGAACCATATAGGACCCATTTTTCCAGCCATCTTATCCCCCAACCCCACCTACCTCCTAAGACCTCCAATCATCAATTTGTGGCTGTGTTAGGAAGTCTATATATACACTCATGCCACTAACGTTCTTCCCTCGTATATAGAAGTTGTGTTGTGAAGCAAAGATTCATTCACACTTTTATAAACAGTCATATATATATACAAAATACCTATATAGAGTGATTGGATAGAGAGGGTGTTGCAGTATGGATATGAAGGCTGGAGGCATGGAGGTTAATGGAGATGAGAAAAAAGAAGTTAAAGAGCTCAACTATAGAGGAGTCAAGGCCATGCCCTTTGTTATAGGTATATAAACATATAGTTTACACGCACGAGTATATGAGTTCGTTGATATGTATATAAAATAGTATATCAAGTTTCAAACTAGTTTATATGTATAGTTGGAGTGCCAGAGCCCCAAATAGTAATCTAGCACGTCGTCCTACTTTTGTTATTGTTACGGTTTTTACTATTTTTTCTAATCCAATACTACTACAAAAATCGTATCAACATGCTGTAAAGAAATATATTAAGGATAATAAGCACAGTTAGCATTTTTTTTCGTACGCTCCTATCTAATAAGGTTTCGAAACCATACCAAAATTCCTTAAAAACGGTATCTATAAGAGTTTTTTCTGTAGTAATATACGGTTTCAAAACCATACCAAAATTCCTTAAAAACCGTATCTATAAGAGTGTTTTTCTGTAGTAATATACGGTTTCAAAACCATACCAAAATTCCTTAACAACGGTATCTATAAGAGTTTTTTTCTGTAGTAATATACGGTTTCAAAACCATACCAAAATTCCTTAAAAACCGTATCTAAAGAGTTTTTTCTGTAGTAATGATAAGCCGTATGAAGTTAAGATTGAGTTATAGTAATACGGTATATTCTAGGGTGAGCTTAGGCCTTACTACCTACTTAACTTAAATGGTTAGAAAGTTTCTAAAGCATCTTAAAAGATCTTAACTAGCTTCTTTTTTCTATTATTCACAGACAGAAGTTCTCAGCTGCATTTTTTTTTTCTTAAATTTTTTTTTTTAAAGTCACCGCCAACTAAACCCAATAATTCAAGTTTTAATTGTTTGTTTTTAATGTGTAGGAAATGAGACGTTTGAGAAGCTAGGCACGATTGGGACATCAACAAATTTATTAGTATACCTAACTACGGTATTCAACATGAAGTCGATTACTGCTACCAATCTTATCAACGTATTTAACGGTACTTGTAATTTCGGCACCCTTGGTGGAGCTTTTCTCTCAGACACTTATTTTGGCCGATACAAAGTCTTAGGAACGGCTTCCTGTTCCTCATTCTTGGTACGAACAAATCTTCTTTATATGATTCGCGTTCATAAGGAGAGCTAATAAATTATCTCAGAGGTCCAAAAATATGTTTACCTTTTTGCGTCGATATTAATTGTTAACAGAAAAAATAACACATGTTTATAGCTAATTTTACTTTTACTCAGAAGCAGGCCGTCTCATGAATTTCGGTGGCCCCGTGCCATCACCAAAAGAGGCCCTTAAACACACACACAAAATATACATGTATCTGTAGTGCATGAACTAATTAAACTCAAGTCTCATGTTGTGTATATATATAAAATAGAAGTGCACAGAATTTTGTGGCTCTCGTCAGTGGTGCCCTGTGCAATGGCACCTCTTGCACTCCCCTAAAGACGGCCTGCTCAGAAGAATGCCAATTTTATATCCTTAATGCATTCAAGATAATATAAACTTAACTTGGATTTGACTTTTAACTATTTTCATACAGGGGATGCTTGTGCTAACATTAACAGCAGCAGTCACAACCCTCCATCCCCCTCATTGTGTAGACGCTCCTTGCGTTGGACCAACAGCATGGCAAATGACTTTCTTGCTCAGCGGTTTCGTGCTCTTAATCATTGGAGCTAGCGGAATTCGACCATGTAACTTAGCTTTTGGTGCTGACCAATTCAACCCCAACACAGAATCTGGACAAAGAGGAATTGCTAGTTTCTTCAATTGGTACTACTTCACGTTCACTTTCGCTATGATGGTATCATTGACCGTCATTGTCTATGTGCAAGCAGATGTCAATTGGGCTATTGGGTTAGCCATCCCGACGTTCCTTATGTTCTTGTCATGCGCCGTATTTTTTATTGGTACGAAGATTTATGTCAAAGTGTTGCCAGATGGAAGCCCTTTGACGAGTATTTTTCAAGTCCTCATTGCTACATTTAAGAAAATGGATCTGGCGGTTCCTGAGGAACCAGCGGTATCCCTTTTCAATCATGTTTCTGCCAAATCCATCAACTCAAACCTTCCATATAGCAAAGAACTCAGGTATTTGAATTTAAACTATTAACAATAAATAAAGTAATATAAGTAATGTATTCTTATGATTGTTATGATCTTATAATAGGTTTCTAAATAAAGCAGCCATCATAACCCCGAATGACAAAATAAATCCTGATGGTTCATCAGGATCCCGGTGGACACTTTGTAGTATACAACAAATAGAAGAAGTGAAATGTGTGATCAAAACTATTCCGATTTGGCTGACTTGCATAATTTACAATGTTTCAATTAACCAAATGGGAACCTACACGGTCTTTCAAGCTCTACAATCTGATCGGCGTCTCAAGCCAAGCTCATTTGAAGTTCCAGCTGCTTCATACTCCGTCTTCCAAATGCTAGGTCTCACTGTATGGATCCCAATATACGATCGACTAATAGTTCCATGTCTTAGAAAAATAACGCATAAAAGACAAGGAATTTCACTTCTTCAAAGAATTGGAGTAGGGGTGGGTATAGCCATTTTCACTATGCTCGTTGCAGCTATTATCGAAACAAAAAGAAGAGATCTGGCACATTCAAAGCCAACACTCGGCATGCAAAAGGGCAAAGGTGAGATCTCATCTATGTCGGGCTATTGGCTAGTACTTCAATTGGCAATAGCCGGGCTCTCGGAAGGGTTTGCTATAATTGGTTTTGTTGAGTTTTTCTATAAGCAATTTCCTGAAAACATGAAGAGTTTCGCAGGCTCTTTCTTGTTTTGTGGCCTAGGATTGTCAAGTTTTTTAAGTAGTGCTTTGATATCTGTTGTTCATAAAACAACTGGTGGAAGTGGCTCGAAAAATTGGTTAGCTGAAGACTTGAACGAGGCAAAGTTAGATTACTATTATTATCTAATCACGGGGTTGGAGATTTTGAACTTTCTATACTATTTGATGGTAGCAAAATGGTATAAATACAAAGAAGGAGATGCACCTGATGTGCCATTAGAAGACATTCCATCTCAAAAACATATTGTTTGAATACACAATGAATTTACTACGATGCTCTTAGACGTTGATTGGGATGTCGAAGAAGGCTTATCCGGCCATGCTAGCATCAATACCCCCATTTGTGGGTACAAATTGACAGATTACTAATATATATCTCAAATATATTGTGCAAGAAAGATTATATATGTAAGTAGCTTAGGTATAGTGATTAGCAACAGGGTATATAGATAGTTTGGACTTTTTAATTGCGAATCGAACTTCATGTGGAACTCCACATCTTGCAAGTTTGTAACGTCACAATTAAGTTCAAAGTAATAAACTCCCAAAATATTTTCAAATCGTTTTACAAGTAAATCGCACGTTAATGTATACTGCTGCTTCCTTGCCTGATGTCAAGTTTCGGTCAGTTTCTTACACTTACGATGAATTCAAACGATTGTATTTGTTGGCTAGACTTGAACTTGTAGCCGCACCGTTTTGGTATAATTTAATTTCTAAGAAATTAAAGTCCAATGTATGTAGTATTATTTTTGAGTATATGCTTTTAATTTAACTACGTACCAAGTAAATACATATGATGAAAACAGTTCCACTTTCTAATACACTAATGAAGTTTAGTAGTTATGAAACAACACGGGACACAACTATTATATATTATAGAAAAGAAAGAAAAGAAACCATGTATACTGTTTTCTCCTGAACAAGAAAAACCACAAGACCACAATATAATTCATGCTTGTGATAGATTGAAGACTTGAACGAGACAAAGTCATCTTAAATGCACCCGGTCCATCGAAATGTGTTTCTAGTATTACTATTCAAATTTTTTTGTGCACCCGGTCATATTTAGTCGTGGCTCCGTCCCTGAATCCAACTAGAGACCCCCTTCAAAAATCAATTAATTAGAGTGCGTTATCGTCACCTTTATTTGATAAAATTTGTTTGTTAACTACAGTAAAATTTTATAAATATCCAAGTTAATGTATGTTTATGGGCACTTTCATATTCATTGTGTAAACGACTTCCATTCTATACGTACCAGTGATCTAGGGACAGGGTCATCTCAAGGTGTCGAGAGGCCTAAAGCAAAATTCACGATCGAAGCATTTAAATCACGAGAATAATAAAATTAGTTCCATTTTTCTGTGAATTCTTCAATATTAAACTTTTTATATGCTTAAGAATTTGTCACCTTCAAGCCATAGCTGACAGCTTCAATGGCTTCATGGTGAAAACAGCTCGGTTTAGGCATAATCAAAGTCGAACACTTTACAAATTCATTTTCATTCTCATTCTATACCTATTGATTTTAATAACAAATCAAACGTGACATTTTACACTACGTTCTACATTTAAGAAGTATAACAATTCTCAATGGAACATGTTCCAAGAAAGAATAAAATATTGCTGCTCGAATAAAATATTGTCAATTGCTCCATCAAACATTAAAATATTATACATATAATGACTTCCACCTTTGCCAATCTCAACTGAGATAAGTTCAAAAAAAAATAAATAAATAAAATAAAATAAAATAAAATAAAAAATCTCAACCGAAGAGAGAAAGAAATACACGTGTTTAGCAGCTATCAACCCACCTCAATGAATCATCACTTGACACACAAAACCTCTCCAGACCCAAAATAATTCTCAGATTTATCCCTCCCCTCTCTCACCTCACGTACAGTACCACATCCGTATGATTGATCAAACCCACAAGCTACAACCAAAAATTAACAGCAGTGATTGATTTGAGTGCCTAAATCAAATTGATTATGTAAGTTTACTAACCCTAATTCAATTTTCAGTTTTTACTTTTGAGTATTCTTTGATTTTAACAACTGGTGTTGTCATATTTCGTTAGGGTTTGAGTAAGTTTATCTATTCATAATTAACGATGGGGTTTTTAAGTTGTAGATAATATGTTCTAGGGTAGGGGGTGAAAACATGGTCCACATAGTTGAAACTAGCAAACGGAAGCACGCTTATGACTAACAAGGGAACAATTGTAGTTTTTATGGGGTCTTTGGGTATTGTATTATTTGGTTTTGGGTGTTTTTAATGGGTGGTCGGATCTGCTCAGTAACGGGGTGAAGCGTGTTGTTTTTTATGAGTGATTGGCTGTCTAAATTATGGCAGAACCATTTGAATGCTTACAACCGGCTGCTGTTGTTTCTGACAGTTTAAAGCGGGTTGTAATCCTTCCGTTCATGCCCTCTCGGGCCATATCGTTTGGGGCCCATCTTTGTACAAAGGTTGCGTGTTTGTTTCTTTTTTCGACACCATCATGTATTTTCAGTAATCTTGGAGTATAAACAATAAATTTTTAACACCGTGTACATACATAGGGTACAGCAGCCTGAGGCGGGTCACTGTAAATGTTTACGCGCATTTCAGTCACTGTTTATTAATCTCTTTATGTTCCTGTCATTGTAGATGGAGTTGATTGGATTCAGTAACAATGTCACACAGCGATGTGGTCACTCCCTCCGGTAATTTGCAGGCTCAAGAAGGAATATCAGTTTACACAAGCATTGACCATGTTCACGAAACCATCTCAAGCAGTCAAACACGTGCACCACGTGAACAGCAAAGGACTGTGGAAGAACAAATGGCTTCGACCGAAGGTGAAATTCCGTTTAGCTTTTTACTCAGTTTCAAATGTTAGTAAATGCTAGTGTAGACTTCTCAGAGTTTGATTCTCTTATTCCTTACAATTGCAGCCACGGTTGGCACAGCCTTAGCCCCAAATATATTTGAAAATGCAGTCCCGAACCGGTGTCAATATGGTGCTAAAAAAACGAGGCTCGCGCATATGTCCGGAAGTAGTTTTTGGTACTGTCACATCCGTTGTAAAAATTTAGGTAGATTTAAGTTACTGCTTATTAATCTATTTATGTTCCCATCATTGCAGGTGGACATGATTCAGGAGGGTTGCACTCAACAATTGATCCTGAAACATCGGCAGCGCCATCATCGTTGTCCAGGCGTTAGTGACATGCCTTTATCTTTTTATAAATACCTCTATATGTGATTTGAAAATTGGAAGTTCCATTTTTTTTTTTTTTTTTTTTTTTGCCAAAGTACGGAGCCAAAAGAAAAAAAAAGGTTACAAATTGGTATTTCATCTCCGCTGTCTGTCCAACTATGTTGTGGAGGCTCTGCATTTTCTAAATCGTTCCTGTATTTCCAATGTTATCGAACCGATTGTTGTAAAAGCTTTTACATCACGGTTGTTGGATGCCTGTTTTGCATAGTTGCTACAAATATGTTAGCCAATTCAGTTTTACTAATTTTTTTTACACTCGAGGCATATCTGAGGCGTGCGCCACACGTTCAAGAGGAACAGCAGCGGAAGGGAGAACCGAATCGCAAATTGCAGCTTCTCGGAGAGGGACGGCATCAACCTCAAGGACAGCTACTACACGTGCAGGTACAATGTATGCAATAGCGTCCAATAGCTTTGTGCAGTTTTCTATCGTTTTATTTTGCAAGGTTCAGTTTCCTAAATCGGTATTTGTTATAAAGGGCCTTCATCCCAGTACCAATCATTTGGGTCATCTGATTGTATATGCTCGAGTTGTCATGCATGGTTTTGGTATGAGGAAAGACTCACTTGCTCTACCAAACATTCAAGACTACTATATCTTCGGCGTTGTTTGGGAGGGGCGGTGCAACTTTTTATGCCTCCAATAATTGTTTCCTGCTCAGCTGCGTGTTTGTTGTTAGAAGAGAATTTGTGTCGACTTTTTAAGGATGTGGTCACGGTGGATTTGAACGACTTTTGTGAACCGTTTCACGAGGTCAATGAGGTAATTTTTTCTTCAATTGTAATGGCAGAGAGGCGCTAGATGTTGTAGTATAAACTGAATATGCTATCATATTGTTTTAATGTGGTATGATGTTGCTTAAAACGTTAAGTAAAGTTAGTGTGCTTAAAATAGGCCAGTTTGCGTTGATGACGATACACCTCAAACCCTTATTATTTGCTTACTTTCTGTACGAGTCGCTGTACTTGATGGTTATAATATGGTATTTGGCTAATTGACCTCTATTAATATGCTCTATTTACAGGCCACAAAGAAGCAAATATCATGTGTCCGCGAGTTGTGGCCTTCGACTAATTTCACTCCTCAACGCTGTTACAATAGTGATCAAACAATGTTTAGGTAATACTATTGATATACAAAAGAGGAAAAAATGTTTGTACCATATTTCTAACTTTAAATATTGATTAGTTTTAATTATACAGAAGTTATAGGCCATTGTTCACGTTGTTTTGTTTATGGATATTGGCATCTTAAACTTTTAGCAACTCAAAACCAAAAATGTTTTTAATGTCTGTTTGGGACTCCGGTCAAACATCAGCAGTAAAGGAGAGAATTAGGTCATTCTTATTAGAAACGAAACTGCAAGAAAATTATTATTTTCTACGACATAGATTTATCATTGTTGTAATTAAAAATATTTTAAATAGTAAAAATTGGTTAATTAACATGTTAATTCACACTCTTTATAACGACACGGCGACACTAGACATATTGGACCGTGCGATGCACGAACTTGTTTTTCAATAAAAGATACTTAGCATACAACCGCTTTGACCTAAGTTAAACACGTTGGGGTTAAAGTGTGTGAACCGCTTGTTTCAAATCTAATAGATCGATGTACACTTTATTCACTACATATACATATATGTGGAAAAAAATCACTACAATATTATATGGGTGTTCAAAAAATCCGAGAAACCGACGAATCGAGCCGATCCGCTCAATCTGAAACCGTAAAAACCCGATAACCGGAAAAACCTGAAACCGAAAAAACCCGCTTATCACGGTTCGGTTCGGGTAACCGTGGATAAGTAAAAGTACAAACCGAACCGAACCGTGATAAGCGGGTTTTTTCGGTTTCAGGTTTTTCCGGTTATCGGGTTTTTACGGTTTCAGATTGAGCGGATCGGCTCGATTCGTCGGTTTCTCGGATTTTTTGAACACCCATATAATATTGTAGTGATTTTTTTCCACATATATGTATATGTAGTGAATAAAGTGTACATCGATCTATTAGATTTGAAACAAGCGGTTCACACACTTTAACCCCAACGTGTTTAACTTAGGTCAAAGCGGTTGTATGCTAAGTATCTTTTATTGAAAAACAAGTTCGTGCATCGCACGGTCCAATATGTCTAGTGTCGCCGTGTCGTTATAAAGAGTGTGAATTAACATGTTAATTAACCAATTTTTACTATTTAAAATATTTTTAATTACAACAATGATAAATCTATGTCGTAGAAAATAATAATTTTCTTGCAGTTTCGTTTCTAATAAGAATGACCTAATTCTCTCCTTTACTGCTGATGTTTGACCGGAGTCCCAAACAGACATTAAAAACATTTTTGGTTTTNCCGTAACTCATCTTATTAACGATAAGTGTCCCTATATAGCCAAGGTGTGATTTCATTCATATTGAATAATTTTTAAATTCTTGTTTTGTTAAGGCCTTTTAATGAGTCAGTGAACACACCCTTTTAATGTTGTCCCGGAGCTTTTTGGATTTTATCATGGCATTGGTTCAGTTTGATAACCACATCTTGTTATCGATTGCTTATGCAGTGGTATTATTGGATTTATATTATGCTCAACAGAAGACAACCATATGGTTTTTAGGAACCTTGTAAACTTGTGATAAAGTTGAAGGGAACGTTAGAGCATTGTAAGAAACAAAGATTTATAACTCTTGGAGGTAATAATATGGGGATGCCGGCCAGTAGATTAATGGGTCAATATGGTTTTGGTTAACTCTTGGAGGTAATAATATGGGGATGTCGGCCAGTAGATTAATGGGTCAAATATGGTTTCGGTTAGAACAAATTATTGTTATTATATTATGGGATTAATGGGGTCAATATGGTTTCGGATAAAGAGATCGCAACTTGGTTAGAAGTTGGGGTGGAAACGAGCCGAGTCGCTCGTGAAAAGTTCGGGATCGGATCGGTAAAAAGCTCGAATGAACCGAGACTAAACGAGCTCGAGCCCGAGCTCGAATCTAAGTTTGGGCTCATTTAATAATCGAGCTCGATCCTGAGCTCTATACGAAAAGCTCAAGTAGGCTCGCGAGCCTAAACGAGCCCTATAAATATATACGTATATATATTGTCTATATGTATAAACGAGCTTAAAAGTAGTAAACGAGCTCGAGCTTCATATAATTAACGAGCCGAGCTCTATTTGAACTTTGTTTTCTTTAACACATCATATAAATTAGTCAAGCTCGAGCTTGTGAAAATTTTCACGAGCCGAGCTCGAGCTTTATATATATAAACGAGCCGAGCTCGAGCTCGTTCCACCCCTAGTTAGAAGCTAGACATGAATAAAAGATATGCTTAAACAAAAGGCAAGGATTAGATGGGTCGTAGAGGGTGATGAGAATACTCAATTTTTCACTTCGTAATTAAAAGAAGAAATAATAAGAATAACGTTTATGGTTGAAGGTATATTGCGTGAGGATCCCAGAATAATCAAAGGTGAAGTGTTGAGGTTTTATAAAGCCATATTATCTGGAGGTGCGAGGCCAACGTGCGGAAGCGAGAGGATAGCGTTGAATCTCGGATGAAGATACAAGTTCATTGGAGAGACAATTCGATGAAAAAGAAATATGGGACGCCATATGTGGATGTGGGAGCGAAAAGGCTCGCGGACCTGGCGGCTTTAGTTTAAAGTTTATTAAAAGAGTTTGGGACGTGCTCAAAAGTGATTGGGGTAAGAGCATTGAAATTGTTTTGGGATAAGAAAGAGATATCAAGGAATTGTAATGCCTCATTTGTAATACTCATTTCAAAAGTGGCATATCTTAGAGATTTTAGACCTATTAGTCTTAAAGGGTGTTATTACAAAATCTTGGCAAAGGTATTGGCACAAAGAATTAAAGAGGGTTATTGGAAGGATAATGGCCGAACACGTATAAAAACGGGCGAAAACGTATAAAAACGAATGAAAACGTACAAAAATGGACGAAAACGTATAAAACGGATGAAAATGAATTAAAACGGATGAAAACATAAAAAAGGGATAAAAATCAATGAAAACGGATGAACACGTATTAAAACGGACGAAAACGTAAAAAAACGTATAACAACAAAGTAAAACGTATAAAAATGGACGAAAACGTAAAAAGAGGGATAAAACGGACGAAAACATATAAAATCGGATGAAAATGGTTAAAAATGGACGCAAACGTACAAAAACGGATGAAAACGTAAAACAAGCGAAAACATATAAAAACAGATGAAAATGTACAAAGGCGGATGAAAACGTATAAAAACGGACGAAAATGTATGAAAACATATAAAAACAGACAAACTTACAAAGACGTATGAAAACGTTTAAAAACGGACGAAAACGTAAAAAAGCGGACGAAATGGATAAAAATGGACGAAAACGTATAAAAACGGGAAAAGTATAAAATGGACGAAAACGTATAAAAATTATATAAACACAAGAAAATTCATTCCGACACAAGAAAATTTTGAGTGTTAAGAGGCAATAAGAGTTTACCAGCACATCTTATTTGGTAACAGGGATAACCTCTTACCGCGTGTGACTGGAAGGAAAAAACAAACAACCTTTGCTTCTTACCTTGTCTGACTAGTAAGTGGTAAGAGGCGGTAAGATGTTTTTTTAGAAAAACAAACACGCCCTAAGGGTGTTTGCATTAAATCATTTCTTAATTAAACACGACTTAATATAAAATTTTAACAAACAAGCTCTTAAACACATATTTTTAAATAAATTAACATAAATATCACGTTCTACAAGTTCTCTAAGAGCAATAAGTACCATAACGCCATGCCCGGCGTTATGGTGACTGGAAGATTTTGATGCCAAGTTATGATACCATGGTCCTCGCTTTATGGCCTCGTTGACAAGGGCGTTGCCATGGCACGTGAAAAGCAACCTGCAAATGAGATATAAAAAATTTACAATTCGCCCCTTTTTAACGGCTGTAGTGCGTTTCATATTAAAAAAAAAAAGGAAAAACAAAAGAAAAAGAAAAAAAGAATCACCCCGGACATTTGATGTTGCTGACGCGTTTAATTGGAGAAGGATGGAGGTATGATTTGTCTGTTGATTTTTTATTTTTTTATTTATTTATTTTTTTGACATTGATTTGCTTGATGATGGGGTACTGTGGTGTTGATGACGTCTGGTTTGTAGGAGTAATAAGGAGGTGTATTATGTGGAGTGAAGTTAGGGTTAGGTTTTATAAGTAGTTGGGCTTGGGTTGCAAACTTTTTTGAGCTTATTTGTCATATCCGAATTTTTTGCAAAATGTTATGTTGTTTGAGTTATTTTTGACATAGAAATGGACTATTGATTGCAAATTTTTATTTCGTATTGTAATGTTTAAGTTTATTAATATAATGTTATGTTGTTTATTAAATGAAGTACTCCCTCCGTCCCTAAATAAGTGTCCACTTTTGACTTTTGAAGTCTTACTTATTCAACTTTGACCTTAAATATTCTTGTTTATTTTATATAATACTTGATGCAAAATATATGAATGAATTGAGTTTTATGTGTATTTTAATTTGATATAATTTTTATCAAGTATTATATAACATAAACAAAAATATTTAAGGTCAAAGATGAACAAAAAATGACTTCAAAAGTCAAACGTGAACATTTATTAATGAAGTATTAGTTTAGGAGTTGAATTTATAATTTTTATTTTTTAAAGAAAAGTGAGCACCAAAATGTGGTGTTGAGTTAAAACTGATGTAACGCTGACGTGGCCAGATTTTTTTTCTATAACTTATTACCTGATGCTCTAATGTGTACATGTATTTTTATAAATTAAGTGATCCAAATGACATGCTTCATAATTTGTTACTCGTATTAGGGAGGTGATTTATACACCATTTTTTTTCTCCATCCACCACTAAATCATGCATAGCAGTGTTGTACTGTATGCATTGCTGATGTAATTTAGTGGTGGATGGCAAAAAGAATTGGTGTACAAATCATCTCCCCTCGTATTAACCTCGAAACATATCCAATAACACCTCCAACAACCACTAGAGAGATCCCGACCCGAAGATGAAAAGGGCACGTGGCAAGAGTATTCGGTGACAGGGCTGACTGCCACTAGTGTAATAGTACTAGCACTAGCACTAGCACTGCACCTAAAATAGTAAAACACCCCCTCTTTCTTTCTTTCTTATTTTTTTTTTCTCGCATCCCCCAATAATAACAATAACAATAATAATAATAAAAATAATAATAATAATATCTTTACTTATTTAGGGTTGGTTTTCAGATTCATTCACTTTTTGGTAATAATAATAATAATTAGCAGCATCTGCATCTCAGATTCCGATCCATCTTTAAATCATTTTATTACAATCAATCAGTTATGTTGTTCGATCCACTCTTCTAATTTAAATCAAAGTATGATTCACATTCTTCATCTTTAATTTTTTATTTTTTTAATTCTATGATTCAATATATGTTTGTTGATTAATTCCTAGTATTTGTATGCTTTTAATAATTAATATTAAGGATGTTGTTGTTCGAATATAGTTATGATGATCCTTGTTTTTTGCTGTTTCTGGTTAATGTGGGATACAGTTGTTGTTTAAGAATCATAATTCTGTTTCTGGATTTTGTTTTGTGAATCTGTATTGCGCGTTATTATATTGGATTTTTTGTGAGCTGTTTTTAGCTGATTGTATTAATGTGGTCTAAAATGTGAGCTTTTAATCGTAATATACGTCACAGAGGTGCTATAATATTGCGTCTTTAACGATGTGGAGTCTGTTATACAATGATGAATGCTATTAATATACGATGGTTGATGTTATACAATTTATAGCGCGACCAATAAGAAAGCCTCTTGTTGTCGGAACATGATAGTTTTGTGATATTTGTATTGGTTTCTTAAGGTTTGAATTTGGATGGTACGGACAAACCAGCTTGTGGACTATTAGATGGTATGCAGCAGTCATTTCAAGACACTGATTCTGCAAGCTGGGAATATACGAAAAGTCGCACAAGGGTTGTCGCAGTTTGCAAGTTTCAGAGCAAGTTTAAAGACTACCTCTGCAGCAAGATTTCCTTCTTATCAAGTATTTCCATCGATTAAGAAAATGATGGTGGATACCGAGGCAACTGCTAACCGGGGTCTAACTAACACCCCTTTAACAGAGAAGGAAGATGATGGCGGCTATGCAAGCGGAGGATGGAAGAGGTGATTGTCCTTTTAATTATTTGATACTTTGCGGTTTATTTGTTTTTTATGTCTATGATATAGCATATACGTTGTAGTTCTAGTTGTGTATTTGTCAAACATTATGGAAGTGATTATGTGGATGGACACGTAAGGAAAAGGGGAAAGTGCACAAAAAGATAAAAGCGAATGTGGTTATTTTTCATTTTATATGTAAATTACGTGACTAATATAATACTTCAAATACAAACTTATCTTTTTAAGTGTTAAGCATCACTACAAGTTTACTTAAATTGGCTGCATGGAATTTTAAGCTTTACATGTGATTGTCTTTTATAGCATGAATATATCGGTATTTATTGCATTGTGTCTGAGCTCACACTGACTACGTCAATCTTCCACGAAATGTCTTTATGATGTTCCTTTTTTTTTTTTTTTTACAAGAATGCATTTGAATTAGTACATATTGAAGGATTGGTTCTCTTTGATATCCGAGGGGTGAGTGGAAGGGGTAAAAGTGGCATACTTAAAAAATAATTATTCTTTTATCTGATTAGGGGAACGGTTTTAATTGTTGAAAGCCAAGTGATATGTTATGCTTGTGTTTAATCAAAGCATCTTCCCATTTCTAGACATATCCATAATGTGTCAACTTCAAGAAACATCACCACTCATATGACAGGTTTTAAAATATACTATCCCTCAATTAATCATATTTATTTAGTGGCTATGAAATCTATAAAATAAGGCTGTGTTTGATCTACCTGTGATTGCAACCTTTTACTTACATCTGGCTTTGTATTGACAGGGAAGATGGAAAATTGAGCTGTGGTTATTCAAGTTTCAGAGGTAAAAGAGCTAGCATGGAGGATTTCTATGACGTCAAGACTTGCGAGATTGATGGGCAGACCGTCTGCCTATTTGGGATATTTGATGGTTATTTTCTTTCTCCAGCAAACTTAATGAATTCCTTTTTTTGAACAATCTCATCATTTATGTTATTCAGGAGTAGGTTGTTAGTTTTCGTAGCTTTCTCGTTGATCGAGTGATCTATCAATTATTACCAGGTTACTTCGCGGTTAGTATTTTAAGTAGGCTGAGCTATACCCAAAGCTGAATTATAACCCCTTCTCTGGTGAGGTTTGAGCCAATAACATTTGCTTGATGGAACACACTTGATACTGCTTAGGCTATGCACTCTGATGGTAACCCGTTAATATGGGAACATGTCAATTTGGGCTGTATTCTATTGTAACGGATTATACAAGTCAAATATGGAAATTTAGCTAAACTGTAACGCGTCAAAAGCTAACTTCCTTACAGTGTGTTAAGTCATTATATTTAATAGGACACATACTATCATTTTAATAGTGTCGTTTTTAGATTCATAATTAATCAGTGTCTACAAATTACAAAACATGGAATAAGAAGTGTTGCTTGACCTGCTCAACCTGAGCTGACCTTTTTTTGACGAGTACGTAATTACCTGTCTTGATCAGAACTCATCCTGACTTCTAGCCAATCCGCCCACTTTTGCTACGTCTGTTGTTTCGATTAAATAAGTACTTTAGTCGCTGCCTTGACAAAGCAAAGTGCAACTTCTTGGTATATAAAAAGCTGCAGTCGCTGCCTTCTTTTCTCTTTATTTTTTTGGTTTTGCTTCATTACCACATAAAATTGAAAAAGAAAAATACTGGTAGATTCCTAAAGGCATAAACTATTCTTATCCAATACTTGATAAGTTCAATTTATTGTTTTGCATTGAAGTACTTGACCCTTCAATTATTTCTCCCATAAGCAATAAGAGCTACTTATATATGTTTTAATATAGGAGGCAGACTTTTAATAGGCTTGTCATGTTTAGCAATTAATTGGTACCATCAACGTTCACCAAGTTTTCTCAACATAAGCATGTACATATTTTTAGCTTTAATAGGATGCTGTCGATAGTTGGAGACATCAGACACGTTAGCAAAAGAACACCTAGGTTCAAAAATTATGTCTTCACATGACGTAATATGACGAGGACCAAAATTGTGCACTTAGCACTTGCCTATTATGTTTCCAAATATACCACGCGCTTTTATAAATACCTGCCTGTGCACGCAGTGCGTGTGGAGTCCAGATTGCATTTGGTGCACCTATACATAGAGGGCTGTCTTATTATATCCAATAGTGGATAATGCTTGTGATAACCCTGTCTTCAGTTATTAGGACTTCTTAATTTGCCCAACAAGAGGCTTGTATGATAAAAGTTTTCTGCGTTCAGTAGTGTCACATGCGATGCATCTTGAACTGTTCACAAGTCATTTTAATGAGAAATCATATATCATGTAGAATTAAAGGATGGTATTTACGTATTGTGAGACAAACTTGGAAAGGTGCAATATTCTTTATTATAGCTTAGTGGTAGATGAAGAAGGCGATCGCCATGTTTCCTACAATTTTTTTAGTATTAAGTTTTCTGTTTACGGTTGGTATATTTCTTTCTCAAGGTGGTAATTAGTACCAAGGTAATTATCCAGTTACATAAACCAACATCCCTACATCCTGGCCGTACCAACATTGTGGCCTGTGGGTTATAGTTCTGTTAGAGATGCATGTGAGTTAGTTATAGAAGCCTAATCCAACATATGTGCTAGTCTAAATGTTATTCAAAATAGTATATATAGCAATTTTCGAGTTAGTAGATTCAGGGGTACCATATACTACCACTAGAGGCGTTATGTTGTTTACCAATCTGTCCACAACATNTTTTTATTTTTTTGGTTTTGCTTCATTACCACATAAAATTGAAAAAGAAAAATACTGGTAGATTCCTAAAGGCATAAACTATTCTTATCCAATACTTGATAAGTTCAATTTATTGTTTTGCATTGAAGTACTTGACCCATCAATTATTTCTCCCATAAGCAATAAGAGCTACTTATATATGTTTTAATATAGGAGGCAGACTTTTAATAGGCTTGTCATGTTTAGCAATTAATTGGTACCATCAACGTTCACCAAGTTTTCTTAACATAAGCATGTACTAGCTTTAATAGGATGCCGTCGATAGTTGGAGACATCAGACACGTTAACAAAAGAACACCTAAGTTCAAAAATTATGTCTTCACATGACGTAATATGACGAGGACCAAAATTGTGCACTTAGCACTTGCCTATTATGTTTCCAAATATACCACGCGCTTTTATAAATATCTGCCTGTGCACGCACTGCGTGTGGAGTCCAGATTGCATTCGGTGCACCTATACATAGAGGGCTGTCTTATTATATCCAATAGTGGATAATGCTTGTGATAACCGTCTCCAGTTATTAGGACTTCTTAATTTGCCCAACAAGAGGCTTGTATGAGATAAGTTTTCTGTGTTCAGTAGTGTCACATGCGATGCATCTTGAACTGTTCACAAGTCATTTTAATGAGAAATCATATATCATGTAGAATTAAAGGATGGTATTGACGTATTGTGAGACAAACTTGGAAAGGTGCAATACTCTTTATTATAGCTTAGTGGTAGATGAAGAAGGCGATCACCATGTTTCCTACAATTTTTTTAGTATTTAAGTTTTCTGTTTATGGTTGGTATATTTCTTTCTCAAGGTGGTAATTAGTACCAAGGTAATTATCCCGTTACAGAAACCAACATTCCTACATCCTGGCCATACCAACGTTGTGGCCTGTGGGTTATAGTTCTGTTAGAGATGCATGTGAGTATTTTCTGTTGAAACAAAATCTAGTTATAGAAGCCTAATCCAACATATGTGCTAGTCTAAATGTTATTCAAAGTAGTATATATAACAATTTTCGAGTTAGTAGATTCAGGGGTACCATATACTAGAGGCGTTATGTTGTTTACCAATCTGTCCACAATATAATTCTGACCTTTCATCTTACGAATGATGCATTTGTTTTTCTATTTCTTACTGGAAATGGTTTATTTTCTGTAGGTCATGGTGGTTCACGTGCAGCCGAGTATTTGAAGGAAAATCTTTTCAAGAACCTCTTGAACCATCCAGAATTCTTGACAAACACCAAACAGGCCATACGTAAGTTCCTATCCCAAATAGTATTCTAGTTTAGGTCATATCTGTCTCATGTAGCCAGGCATTGAGGTCATATCATAAATAAAATGACAAGAAGTATTCTAGTTTAAGTCTTGGATTGTCTTCTTTTGTATCNTTGAAACAAAATCTAGTTATAGAAGCCTAATCCAACATATGTGCTAGTCTAAATGTTATTCAAAGTAGTATATATAACAATTTTCGAGTTAGTAGATTCAGGGGTACCATACACTAGAGGCGTTATGTTGTTTACCAATCTGTCCACAATATAATTCTGACCTTTCATCTTACGAATGATGCATTTGTTTTTCTATTTCTTACTGGAAATGGTTTATTTTCTGTAGGTCATGGTGGTTCACGTGCAGCCGAGTATTTGAAGGAAAATCTTTTCAAGAACCTCTTGAACCATCCAGAATTCTTGACAAACACCAAACAGGCCATACGTAAGTTCCTATCCCAAATAGTATTCTAGTTTAGGTCATATCTGTCTCATGTAGCCAGGCATTGAGGTCATATCATAAATAAAATGACAGGAAGTATTCTAGTTTAGGTCTTGGATTGTCTTCTTTTGTATGTAGATATGAACTGACCTGCGAAATCAAACAAATCCTCAGGCGAGACTTATCAAAAGACCGACTCAGATTTTTTGGAGTCAGGAAAGGATACATTTCGTGATGATGGTTCTACTGCTTCAACAGCAGTTTTGGTAGGTAACCATCTGTATGTTGCTAATGTTGGAGATTCTCGAACGGTCATATCGAAGGCAGGCAAAGGTAATGTCCAGATTGCTTTTTGTCATTTTATTTGTAAGCTTTATAAAACATGTAAGATTGAGGTTTCAGAATTCGAAAATCTATGTTTATGACATGATTGATGTTCTACATGCATTATCTAATATCAGTCATATATTTTAAATGACAGCCATCGCTCTATCTGATGATCACAAACCAAATAGGAGTGATGAGAGGAAGAGAATCGAAAATGCTGGTGGGGTTGTGATGTGGGCAGGTGAGATGGCAATGCTGTTAATTTCTTATTTATCCCCAACTTCTTGGTTGTTTTCCTAATAACTTGTTCAGATAGCTGCATAAACAAGAAATTGATTGCATGTGGTTAGAAATTTGTGGATAATTGGTCCTCTATGTTTACTTTTCTCGTTATTACAGTTTGACTAAATGTGTTGACTACTATGGTGCTAATTCATGCGTAATTTTGTTCTTTTCAGGTACTTGGAGAGTTGGAGGTGTGTTAGCAATGTCTCGTGCTTTTGGAAACCGTATGTTGAAGCAATTTGTTGTGGCAGAACCTGAAATCCAGGTAATCATCAAAGCACTAACATTTGGTAGAGAGAATTCTAGAGAATAGAAATGAAGTAGAGAATAGAATTCAATGAAATATAATTGAATGAAAAATTCATTGAATTCCACTGTTTGGTAGCGCCAGAAAATTGAAATAAAAAAATAATCACGAAATCATTTTTTTCCTTTAAAAAACATATACAAAAAAGGATTATACTATGATAATGTCACCAATGTTTTTTTCCAAAATGTTTTGAGCACATGATGTTGCACGAAATTTGTTTACATAAAATTTTACATTAACAAAGTACATTCTTTAATAAAAATATAATTTGAAGCGATTACGAGGAAGAGAATTAAAAAAAAATAATAATAAAAAGAAAAAAAAAGAAAAACCCATTTCTCCAAATTTTCCACCAAACTGATGGAAATGAGGAGAACCAAATTACACTAGCCATTTCTCCACTAGTTTCTCTTCAGTTCTCCACTTCTCTTTACCAAACAATGGAATTTAATCCAATTCCATTTCTTATTAATTTAGCTCAAGCAAGTGCAAAAAACTCAAGTTAGAATTTAATAATGAAGTCTTAAACGTTAAAAACTAGATGCTTGCAAGGAAAAAAAAAAGCGAGACGGGGTAACATATTCATTTTTCTCGATTGTTTAGGATTAGTTACTTATAAATTTAGGATAAGAAATAATAAAGAATAATTTGGTCATATAATATACGTGGATACACACACACATACACACATACGTAAATACAAACATGTATACACTACATACACACTGCATCATGTGGTATTTGGTGTCTATGGTATACGTTGCTCCTAACAAACACATCGATTTTAGTTAATTTTGCTTCCTATATTAGCAACCCCTTCCATCAATAAGTTATAGCTCGGTTTAGGGGTGTAAATGAGTCGAGCTTTTGTCGAGTAACTTGAGCTCGAGCTCGTTCGAGCCGAGCTTTATCGAGCCTCGAGCTCGAGCTCGAGCTCAAGTCCAGAATATGAGCTTGAAATGTTTAATGAGTCGAGCTCGAGCTTATATAGGCTTGACTTGAGTTATTATCGAGCTTTTAAGTAAGATATATGTTTTTTATAAATGTTATGTATATTTTAAACATTTATATTCAAATTTATGAATGTATCAAGTTTTTCGAGCCTAGCTTGAGTCGTATTCAAATCTTATCTTATATTTCAATTTTAGTTGGTTCAGTAAACACATCAATACAAATAATTCGAGCTTTTCGAGCCGTGTTCGAGCCTAATTCAAAGTTTCTCGAGCCGAGCTCGAGCTCCCTCATGAAGGCTCGTCGAGCTATCGAACAGAACGAAATATTGTTGAGTCGAGTCGAGCTCTGCCAAAGTCCGTCTCGATTCGACTCGTTTACACCCCTTGCTCGGTTTTGCGTTCCAAACTTTGCCAAGTAACAATGGACATCATTTTTTCATTCCATTGGGTTTTAGATATCCAGATCTTGTAGATAAACAAAAACACACTCTCTTAAGGGTTTTATTTTTTTATTATTATTATTATTATTATTATTATTTTTATTTTTATTATTTTTTTATTTTTATTTTTATTTTTTGTTGGTATTCCCTGTTAGGCTGTTATTCATGTATTATGCAGCATATTTTTGCATAAAAGATCTGGTCTGTGAATGTCTGCACAGGGCTGCTTTAGCAGCCATCTTAAGTACTCCCTCCGTCCCATAAGCTTCAGCCTATCGCTTTGATAAGTCTGGTAGCATAATTGACCAACTAAGCACCGAGTATCCTTTAGGCTTCAGTTAATAGCTGAATGCTGAATAAAGTGTTTCAAAAAGCGTGGTGGGAATTAATCACCGTCTAATAATCAAGTTATTAATCAGATGATTTACCTTGTATTATTCCATAGCAATAACCTGAAACAGGCCAAACTATCTTCAAACTATCCGCTAATGTCCCTTTTAAAATTATCCCTCGACTTTTAGGTAATTTTCCCTATCTTTTCGTTGTCGGCCAAAAAACGTAATAACATTAGATAGTTAAATGTGTGCAATTCACCTATTTTGTTGCTTTGTTTTTCAGGAACAAGAACTTGATGAAGAATTTGAGTTGCTTGTTCTTGCAAGTGACGGTCTCTGGGATGT
This sequence comes from Artemisia annua, assembly GCA_014162995.1. NCBI lineage: Eukaryota > Viridiplantae > Streptophyta > Magnoliopsida > Asterales > Asteraceae > Artemisia > Artemisia annua. The sequence continues at coordinate 27,034 of LBNU01021327.1, forward strand.
TGTACCAAATGAGGTATATCCTTGATCTTATCTTTTGTTTGTTGACTAAAACCCCCTCTCAGTCAAGGTTTTTTTGGGTATGTGATGGTTGCAAAGTTGAATCTATGATTATTAACTAAAAGTATTGCAACTTTTCTAATCTCCTTCTCCAGGATGCGGTCTCACTGGCACTGGCGGAAGCTGAACCTGAGTCGGCAGCTAGAAAGTTGACAGAAACTGCTTTTAGCCGTGGAAGTGCCGACAATATCACCTGCATTGTAGTAAGGCTATACCATGACTCATCACCTAAACTTGAACCCCAAATCCAATCTGAAACTGAAATGGAAGTGCAAATCCCAACTGAAACGGAGACCGAAATGGAACCAGAAACCGAAACTGATGCCCAACCTCTAACTGAGCCGGAGTGCACGACTATGCTAGAGAGCACAACTGAACCAGAAACCAAAACTGAATCTGAAACAGAAACAAAATCAGAAGCAGAAACCAAGAGTGGACCAATAGATGGCTGAGGGATCGAGTTCATTTGGTTCGTGTTGTACCGACTGTTGTCTCAAGCTTCCAATGGTGAATATCGGTGTCGAGGTGTTTAGTTGTTGATAGGTGTGTTTCTCATCTTTTGGTCCTAAGTGAACGAAAAAAGACTGGCTGTTAATGCTTATCATCCTACCATCTGCTGCCTGTGTAAATTTTGTGTTTGATTTTTATTTGGTGGTTTTCATTGAATCTTACATTTTTATAATAATGACACCATCTTCATTTTCTTTAATTTATTCCATGCAAATGGAAATGTAGATCGTCGTTTCTGGTCTGGTCTGGTCTTGGCTTGATGACTTTTGGAATGGTTTAAAAGTATCACCTAAGATCTGGCAAACTTTGATTCTGTAATTGTCAAGTGTTTTTTCTTTAATGTTAAATCAAGAACTAGATCTTTGATGCAATTGGTTGCTTATAAGGGATGGTTTCAAGGTCTGGCTAATCCAATCAGCAGCACATTGAGCAATTTCAGCCTGTGATATTCACTCTATTCCTGCTCATGTTTAGCTGAAACTTCACATCTGTTTATCACCTTCTGCTGTTCGTCAAACTTACAGTGTTTGTGCAAGGGGTAGAATCGAAGCTCGATTAACAGTCTTCATTAGGATAGTGTTACATATGTGGTATGTCTTGAAATAAATATGAATCGATGGACCTTTAAGCCTGTAAATTTGTTGTTTTTGCCTTTTGGGTTATTGGTCGCTCAATATTTCTTGCCAACATCGCTAAAGGAATCAAACAAAATCAGTAGAGTATGTTCTCAAGGTATTTTTTTTGAATGAAAAGAAAAAGAAGTAAAGGGAAGAGAACAAGAATCATTTCAAACGTAAGAGGAAGATTTTGAACCCAAAAAGCTCATACTTTCTCTCTTTTTTTTTTTTTTTTTTTTTTTTTTTTTTTTTTTTTTTTTTTTTAAAAAAATCTCGAGAACACAAGTTTTAGTTTCTTTTCATATCCTTTCTTTTATCTCATAATTAAATCTTAAGAACATAAAGCTAAAAGTTCTACACTTCGATAAGCAATTTTGCTTGACTTAATAGCCAACTACTACAAGTCTACAAACCAAATAATCTCTTAGTCGTGCCAAAAAAAACTCGAAATCGCATAAACTAACAATTTCTTTCCCAAAAAGGTGTGTTTTGATACGTATATCATGTATCTAATACCTAAACGTACACATGGATCTATTAATTCATCGGTTTTCACACGTTGAAATGACTCTATGAGCAAAATTCGTCCTTATCAAGTTTAGTCATTCATTTTACCGTAATACCCTTCGAATTCGTCCTTATCAAGTTTAGTTATTCATTTTACCGTAATACCTTTCAGGATGGACCAACATAGTGCTTGATATGGTCGATTTGAAATGAGTACAACTCATTTCAACCCATCACCCCTCAAAACAAAGAGAGTCAACCCCAAGGTACTAAAAGGCAGTGCCGTTCTCAAAGACGCACGACCGTCCAGGGCTTCCGATTTCCCGGGTCTTCAAATTTTATGCCCATATAAATGATATTATGCTTATATAAAAATAAAGGAAAATTCGAAAGAGTTTCATTACACACTGAATTGAAGTCGTTTTTTTATTTTATTTTATTTTTTTATTATTATTTTTTAATACAGTTAATTAAAAAATCGAATTATATAATTCTAAATGAATAACGTAAATGCCTCTCACCATAACAATTTTTTATTTACGGGGTGTTTGTTTAAGCTTATATGTGGCTTATGAGCTTATTTGGTTTCGGCTTATATATCATAAGCCTCAATTTTCCGGCTTATTTTGAGACTTACGGGCTTACATAAGTTTGTTATTATATGATACTTATATAAGCCCACAGGTCTCCAAATAAGCCGGAAAATTGGGACTTACAAAATATAAGCCGAAATCAGATAAGCTCATAAGCCCACATATAAGCTTAAACAAACACCCCCTTAGCTTCGTGAGACCTCATTATCAGTCCTCGCCCAGAGTTGCCAAAAACCCGAATGCTCCGTTCTCAAGTTTTGTTAGTAAAGAAAAGTAGAAAAAAAAAATAGAAAGTAAATATTTCGGTCAAATGTTGGGATAAACATTTTACTTTAAAATCAACAAAATCACCATTTCTTTCAGTCATTTTCTTTTTTTCCTTCTTCAAGTGATACTCGGGAACCCAACATTTTTTTATTTTAGTTTATTTTCTTTAATTTCCTACCTTAAGTGATACTCGAAAACACAATGACCCACTAAAAGGGCATTATAGTAATTCACCACAAGGGCATTGTATAAACTTCCCTAGAAACAAGAGCCAAACTCAACCAGAGTTAAAACCAAACTCAACCATGGTTAAAAACTAATCGTGGGTTGGGTTAGGGTTGTTGTTGTTGTTGTCTTAAAAAACTAGATCAAGCCCATTCATTCTCCATATCCCCCTTTATATAAAACTGTAAAAATTCCCAATTTTTATATAAAAACATAAAAAGTTTATAAAATTTTGGGGGTTTGTTTGATTGTTCTTTTCAGTCACAGGGTTTTGACCAAATTTTATAAATCATGGTAATTCACTTACATTTTTATAAATCTAGGGTTTCTTTTTTAAATTTTTAATTTTGGCTGTTGAATTTATAAGTTTTATGTTATATTATGTGGATTTATGTTGTGGGTGTTTGTTATTTGAATCTAGTTTCATGTTTTTTTGTTTGTTTAGTACTTATGTTTGAGAATTTGAATCTTGAATTGTGAAACTGTTTGAAATGCAGATGGGTTTGTAGTTACGCCGCATTTAAGCGATTATTTGTCGGTTTTTTGAGAAAGTGTTTGTACTTTTTTGCGCGTTTGGTGGTTTGGTAACTATAGGTCTATAGATGGTAGAAGATTGTGTTATGATGTGCGAAAACATTTTTAGAATTGAATGTAACAGATGGTGGTAGTTTAGCCGCGTGATTGTGTGAATCTCTTAGTTTTAAGCTGGTTTAGGATTTTGAGTCGATGGAATTATTGGCTTAGTTTAATAAGGTTGACTTAGAGTAATCGAATTGGAACAGGGCGAGGAGACTTTTTAGTTGGTTTTTCGAGAATGTGTAGTTTTTTTTGCACGTAGGCTGCTTCATAGGCTATTATTTCTATGGGGTGAGATTGAAGAGTATGTCACCGCAATGTAACAGTTGGTGGTAGTTTAGCCCCGTGATTGTGTGAATCTCTTAGTTATAAGCTGGTTTAGGATTTTGAGTTGATGGAATTATTGGCTTTGTTTAATAAGGTTGACTTAGAGTAATCGAGTTGGAACAGGGCGAGGAAACTTTTTAGTTGTTTTTTCGAGAATGTGTAGTGTTTTTTTGCACGTAGGCTGCTTCATAGGTGATTGTTTTTATGGGATGAGATTGAAGAGTATGTCACCGCTCTGGCGGGATTGAGTATTTTTGTTGTTGTATTGAAGAGTATGTGAGGACTAGAATCTGTTTTAAGAAATTGTATAGTATGTTTATGTCGACTTCTTGTTATAAGCAGTCGTATAGTATGTGTACTACTATACTATTAAGTGACGGAAGCATATATAGAATTGTAAATGACGTTTGCAGTTAGTATAGAGTGATTTAAATATAAATTGGTACTCTGTTTATGAATACATTATAACTTATAAGGTTGAGGTAAACTGGTTTAAATGGATTACCCATGTTTTTAGAAGTTGTTATGTAACTGCTTACTTGTTACTCCAATAAACATGATCCTCATTCCATGTTTGTATCTTTTAGAAAAAGAAAATCATATACTAGTATACTATAGATAACATGACGACTTAAAATTAGTTTAACTATGTCTTTTTAAGATGCCACCGTTAGAAATTGTGTGCCATAAGTCTTCAGTTTTAAAGTTGTGGATAGTATGGTACGTTAATGTTAAGTCCGGGTAAAAATTTTAGTACGAGTTTCAAATATCGGAAATTTGAATGATATCAAGTTCATGAGCGATAAGAGTTGAATTTATACTGTATAGGCATTATATATTATTTTTCTTACTATTTTTTGGCTCTACCTCAGGCACTTTGACTGATCCCACGTTTTATATCCAAAGGAAAGGCTTTGAATTTAGCCTTCAATACTCGTGCTAGCTCTTTCGCTTCATCGGGAATGCAATAAAGATTATGGAATGCAATAAAGATGAAGCTGTCAGGGCGAAGACAATTGCTGAAAAAAAGTTATCTGATAAAGACTATGCAGGCGCCAAGAAATTTATCTTAAAGGCCCAAACGCTATATCCTCCGCTTGATGGCATTTCTCAGATGTTAACTACTCTTGATGTGTATATAGCCTCGGAGAACAAGATAAGTGGGGAAGCGGATTGGTATGGGATACTTGGTGCGAATCCTAATGATGATGATGAAACAATCAGGAAACATTACCGAAAATTGGCTCTCATGTTGCATCCTGATAAAAACAAGTCGGTGGGTGCAGATGGTGCTTTTAAACTTCTTTCAGAAGCTTGGAGTTTATTGTCCGATAAGGCTAAAAGAACAGCTTATAACCAAAAGAGAAATGTGAGAGGGTTCCAACAAAAAGTTCAGTCTCAAAGTGGCGGTCCATCAGCCGCACCCCCTGGTGCTAATGGAGTCCACTTTGCACATCGAACAACTTCAAAGTCAAGGGCCCATCCTACTACTGCCACTAGGACGTCTATGCCGCCAGCGCCTCGCCCTCCTGCGCCAGGCCCACCACCGCCACCGGCAGTTTCTAAGCGGAATGATACTTTTTGGACCATCTGTCATCGATGTAAGATGCATTACGAGTATCTTAAATTGTATCTTAATCATACCCTGCTTTGCCCCAATTGTCACGAGCCTTTTATGGCCAAGGAAATGGCCCCACCTTCTAACCTTCCAAAGTCAACTCAGTCAAATGCTCAACGACCTCAGAATTCAAAAAATTATGCCACGCATAATACGGTCCATCGGTCAAATGTGACAAATAAAACGGAGCCGTCCATTGCAGCAAAAGCCGCAAGTGTTGTTCAGCAAGTTAATGAAAGGTTAAAAAGAGAACGTGAAGAATTTTATTCCGGGTGGCCCTCAAAAAAGAGTAAAGCAGACGAGGAGAGTCAGGCTTCTGGTGTTAAGCTCCCGTATCAAATGTCCACAGCAAATGGAGGCGCCAGCATGAGAATTCCACACACGTTTTCTAATTATAAAAATTCAGTAAATAGAACTCGAGAGTTGAATTATTTGGAAACCCGACACATACTGATGAAGAAGGCTCGAGATGAGATTCTAAGAAAGTTAAGTGAATGGAATTCTGAAGAGAAGCCGGTAGAAGAAGAAGAGGAAGTAAAGTCAACTCCGAATAACAACAAAACGGCAAATGACCAAGAAGATAAAGAAGAAGAAGAAGAAGAAGATCCTTCAATGAATGTTCCTGATCCCGATTTTCACGATTTTGACCTTGACCGAACCGAGAATTCTTTTGAAGATAACCAAGTTTGGGCTGCTTATGATGATGATGATGGAATGCCACGTTTTTATGCAATGATTCATAAAGTTCTCTCGAGGAAACCACTTAAGATGAAAATCAGTTGGTTAAACTCAAAATCCACCGCTGAATTTGGCTCATTTGACTGGTTAGGTTATGGTTTCCGCAAGACTTGTGGGGAATTTAGAATCGGGAGGCACGAACTCTACAAGCATTTGAATTCTTTTTCTCAGAAAGTCGAGTGGAAAAAAACCCCACGAGGGTCTGTTCATATTCTTCCCAGTAAAGGGCAAGTGTGGGCCCTTTACAGAAACTGGTCCCGTGACTGGAATGAGAGTGTTCCAGAAGATGTAATACACAAGTATGACATGGTAGAAGTTCTTGAAGACTACAATGAAGAACAAGGTGTCCGTGTTAGCCCCCTTGTCAAGTTTGCAGGATTCAGAACCGTGTTTCATCCACATACGCACAAAAATGAAGTGATGGTGATTCCAAAAGAAGAAATGTTCCGATTCTCACATCAAGTCCCGAAGTATGTGCTGACAGGGTCAGAGGGCCATAATTCTCCAAAAGGTTGCCTTGAACTCGATCCAGCAGCTACTCCGTTAGACCTTATTTTACAAGCAGCGGAAACTAATGAGACTAGCAAAGATGATGATGCTACGAAGAAGGGGAATGCGGACAAGATAAAAAATGGTAAAGACAAATGTAGCTAAAGTGAAGGTAAGATTTTTTTCTTTTCTTTTTCGGGTCAGAATAGTTTAAATTTGTAAGGAGGATATGGCTCACATTTTGTTCATCGCATGATTTTCTAAAAGTTTATATGGGCCGACCATTTATAATAGGAAATATGGTGCTTTTTTGCGCAATATGTGTAGTGAATTCGAAAAGTTTTATTCATGGTATAGAACTGATTGTATGTTTAGATCCTAAATCAGGACTAACCGTAGTTCTGCAGGAAATTTGTTTACCTTCATAACTCAGCAGGAGCTTAAATTTGAACTACTTTTTGCTCCATTTTCCGCTTATGTTATTGTTTGCGGTTGCAGTAGTACCGTTGCCTGTAAATGTTTATTGGTGGTTTATTTGCAAAATGCCTCTTTACTAGTACTATGTATAGAAAACTGTGATTGTTCATTAAATGGGTGTTTGGTTTGCTGTTAGCAAAACATATACATATATGTTTTCGTGTTGTAGGGAATGACTTTCTAAAACCCGCGTTTGTAGTTGGGTTTGGAAAACTCATGATTTTTTGTGCACTACAAGGTTTTCGACTTTTCAAAAGTGATTAATGGTCATGAATTTAGCCGAAATGACTTTTAAATGCTCAATTACAACGATATATCACATTAATTAACAATTTCAACTGAGAAAATGACCGATGATATATTTTGAAAAGTCGAGAAAACCTTACATTGCACAAAAAATAACGTGGATACCTTGATCCTAGAAAAATAAAGTTTAAGTACGTGAAACTCAAATTGACCTAATATGTCATACCTTGTTTGTGCGATTTGACCTATATAATACCATGTCATCATAAACAATTTCATTTATAACAAACATAATATCTATGTGACTGTCATTATGATACTTTTTCAAATTGGGAAAATGATGTTTGATGTAAACATCCTAAGTCGGGTGTTTTTTAAATTAAGTGGTTTGGAGTGAAGTCTAGTTTAGTCACTTATTTAACAGAGAGGTTTTTGGGGGCCTCCTCAGTAAGAGGAAATAAGGGTTCCGGCTCACTTATTAGGAGGTGGTAAAAAACAACCCCATAAGCTTGTTTGTTTGTTCCTTAAATACAAATACTCAGAATCAGACAATTCATTAGATTGTTAGTCATGTCGACTCTGCTTCTATGCCTCCCGTTTTCTTAAAACGTGAAAATTATTAACTACCCTGGCGGAAAAGCTTCACTTTGACAACATTATGATCTACGTATGTTGATATTCTTAGGGGCAAATTGTCCTACTTATAGTCTGCAATATTTATACTCTCATCTTTCAATGTCCTTACTGTTATGCAGTCATATTTAGTGTTAACAAGACTAACAAGACTAGCAAAAAACAAAAGTGTTACGGTTAATGTTAAACACACTTTCTAGAGATTATTTTTACAGAAATGTACAACTAGTAAAATTTGTGTGAAAATCTAGAAGGGGGTAGAATAGTTTTAATGTTTTTATCGTATTATAACTTATACTTGCAAAAACTTATAGATCTGCGTTTGGATGAGATCAAACATTCACAATATAAACACAATATAAATAAACACAAGGAAACAACAATAATAACGACGAAATATAAAATGCAAGATAATAGTAAAGAGTTAGAAAGATCAAATTACAACACTAAGATTTATAGTGGTTAGCTCCTCTTCGTTATACTTTACTCTCTGAATACCCAACTCGATAGTTCACTTCAATATGTCAACAAGCTTCCTTCAGGCGGAGAAAACCGTACAACGTCGCTTACACCAATTTTCTGACACAAAGCTAAATATCGAGTTCTAATCTAGCTAGAACCAATCTCTCACACACAAGTGTATGTGCTGAACTAAAATGCTAACCCAATCACTCATGTATTTTTAGGACTAAAATACTAACCCGATCTAATAACTAAACAAGATTGAAAATTATGAACTTGATGTACAACAAGAGTGTAACCAATGTTACAAATGCTCAAACTAAACTAAAACACTTCGTATCTTGACGGTTACGCGTGTTCTTCTCTTGTACTTGAATAAATGAAGTTTGGATCACTATAAACTAACTTAAACAACATTAATGATCAAAGAAATGAAGGTTTATGAAAATGTAAATAAGCAGAGAAACTTGTGTGCAAATAGGTGAGTATGTGCGGAAAAATGAACCACTATTTATCGGCTATTGAAAACTGGTCGTCAGGACCAGACGGATCCACGGATCCCTTATGTTTAAGGGAGGGATCCGTCCCATAATTAAGGGATCCATACCAGACAGACGCTCCTATTTTTGTCTTTTTGTGGTGAAGGTATTTTCGGGTGCAGTTTTATCTAGTTTGGGGAGAAAATCATATTTGAATTTATTTTCCTAATAAAACATTTTCTAAAATACAAAAATAATTTGTCTAATTAATTTTTGTACAAATGTTTTGTCACATTTATAAAAATCTGAAGTTTAAGACAAAAATTTATTTCTTTGATTATCCATCAAGTATAATATTTGTTTGTTCATAACTTTAGTGATTTATGTCGAGATGGAAATTTACGACTAATAACTTGTTTACGTTTACTTTGACGTCGAATGTTTTTACCCTTTGTTATTATCAAAACATAAAGAAGTTGAAAAATATAACTAACATTTTTAGACATTATTTGTATTAACAAAATTCAAAACCAAGACTAATTAGTACATAATTGTATGCCCGGCTAAGTCTGAACCAGGATTTATATCATGTGTTATATTAATATTCCTCTAAATAAAAACTATGCAACTCTCACATCATTTGTCGTCTCTAAACCTTTAAGCCAAACACACCTTAATTCATGGTTCATATATAGAATATCTTGGTTCAAAGTTAGACGGGCGTACAAAATTTATGAACTAATTAGTCCTGATTAGTCCTTGCTTCTTGGTGGTTTGGACAATCACCAATGAGATGGTTTGGGTCTCCGCATCTATAGCATTTGCGATCATTCTTACGTTCTTGTCATCCCGGCTTTTTCGGATTGACTTTTTCTCATCTCGAGGTTGTCTAACAAATCTACCTCTCCTCTTAAAGAACTTTTAAAGTCCCTTACGACCATAGCATATTCTCCATCATCACTACCCGATGAAGATGTTTCCTCATCACTCGACTCTTTCTTTGCTTTCAAGGCAAGAGACTTCACTTTCTATCTGTTGCCTCTAACTATTCCAAGTCATTTTCCATGATTACCGCGTATACTTTCAAGTTGCCAATGAGTTTATCAAGTAAGAGTGATGACAAGTCTTTAGATTCCTCAATCGCTATAACTTTCGATCTCCACTTTGGATGAAGTACCCTAAGAAACTTTCGAACATAGTTCTTGCTAGAAAAACTTTCATCAAGAGCTTTTGAACTAGTTATAATAGTATTAAACATAGGAAAGCCACTATCAATAGATTCATCCTTAGCAATCGATAATTTCTCTTATTGTTGCACAAGTAAGTCGATTGGTGTCTTTGACTTGGCTATTACCTTGGTGGGTGTTTAACAAAGATTTCTAAATTTCTTTTTCCGTTTTATACATGAAAATTCTTTCATATTCTTTCTTAGGAAAAACATTATAAAGAAACATTTTAGCTTCGTTGTTTTTAGCAAGTTTCTTTTTAAGTTCATCGGTTTGTTTTTCATAAGGAACAATTTTATCTTTTTGAGTAGTTGCGTTCTTTTCAATAGGTTGGAAATCACCCTCTGTAATAACATGCTAAAGATCAAGATCTTTTGATTTCACATAAGTTTCGAATATATTTGTCCAATATATGAAACCATCGCTTTCAAAAAGTGGTGGTCGTTGCATAGATTGACCCTCTTTGTTATTTTCAAAATCCATAGATCGATTCAAGTTTTAAAATCAAATAAATTTTAAAAAATCCTTGGTTAACGTAGCTCTGATGCCGATTGTGAAATACTAGAAGAGGGGTTGAGTAGGTTTTAGCACATGCCTTTTTAAGAACTATTAGATTCGTATGCTTAATGTGAAATCACGACACGCAAGTATACATATAAACAAGAAACAATAAATAAATGCAATATAGAAATGGAAAGAGCAAACAAAAGACACAGTGATTTATAGTGGTTTGGCACGAAGCTTCCTTCCTCGCCCTACCCCATTCCCCAAGTATCCAACTCGAGAGTTCGTAAGTACTATATCAACAAGCTCTCTTTTGGCGGAGAAAACCTTAAAACGTCGCTTCGCTTCTTTACCAATACTAAGCTAGATATCAAGTCTTTTCCCAAGGCAAGACCAACCTTACTAAACGATGTATTTTAAGGCCTGAAATACTAACCGATCATTCTATGTTGGTGTATGATGATGACTAACAACTTTGGTGTATGATGGTGAAGTATAATGACACAACAATGATACACAAAGTTCAACAACAATGTATATAAGTAGACATTAACAATTACAACACTTATAAGTTTGAAGATCTTCTTGTGTTCTTCACTTGAAGTCAAAGCGGTAATTTGTGGATCACTTGAAATGTGTTTTATAAAGAGTGTTTAATGAAAGCTAGAAGGAAAGTGTGATAAAGAGAATTTGCAGAAAATTGCTCAAAAAGTGTTATTGAAAATGAGATAGGTGACTTATATCTATAGCGTGCCTTATGTCCCGAAACCACCCTTTGGCGGATCCGCGAATCTGTAAATACGGATCAGCGGAGCGTCATCATACACTCCTTTGTCTTGCGTGTTTTTCATTTCCTTGCCAAATCTTTTTAAAATATTTTGCTTCTAGAAAGACTTGGGGACTAAGTTTCCCTATTTATTTGTTTCATTTACTTAACTATATAATTAAGTGTTGGCTAGTTGTAATTAGTGAAAAATATTTGTTTTAAATGTGTTTAGAAAATATTTATGCATTAGGTTATTTGATCATTCGACAGACTTTATAACGACATTATTTATACCTTAAGTGATTGTCGTCGGAATGTAAACTTACAACTAATAACTTGGTTACGCATATTTGTACGTCGTGTAATTTTATATTAGGCATTGGGCCTGTTTGGTAGGGACTTTTTGGGGGAGCTGTTAGCTTTTTGTTAAAAAATAATCTCCTCTAAAATAAATAGTTCCGTTTGGATACAGTAACTTCAAGCTTTTATTTCAAACAAATAGCTCCTAAATGAAAAGCTGATTCATGAAGCTTTTTAAATATCTTAGAGCTGTTAAAACTTTAAATTACTGATATACCCTCCAAACAATTGTTTACAATTATAAATATGTCCTTTTATGTCATTTTACATGTTAAATTTATATTTTAACAGCTAACCTACCAAACACTTTTATTGAAAAAAAGATACAGCTTGTAGCTCATGTTAACAGCTTTGCAGCTTACAGCATACAGCTTACAGCTTAGTTTGCCAAACATACCCATTATCAAAATTTGAGAGACCATAGAATATAAATAACATTTTTATGCGATATTTGTATTAACACTGATTTTGAATTTTACTAAGTTGTACATTTATGTAAAAGTAATCTAGTGTGTTTAACAGTATATGTGACACTTTTGTTTTTGGCTAGTCTTGTTAAACAGTAATGACATTGAAGGATATAAATATTGCAAGACTATTAGTAGAACAATTGCCCTTAACATATGTCGATCATAATGTTGTCAAATTGGAGCTTTACCGCTAGAGGTAGTTAATAATTTTCACGTTTTAAGAAAACAAGACGCATAGAAGCAGAGTCGACATGACTAACAATCCAATGAATTTTCCGCTATTTGAGGAACAAACAAACAAGATTAAGTGATGTTTACATCAAACATCATTTTCCCAATTTGAAAAGTGAACGAATGACAGTTACATAGATATTATGTAAGGTCTTATAAATGAAATTGTTTATGTTGACATGCTATTATATAGGGCAAATCATAAAAAGAAATATGACATCAGGTCAATTATTTTTTTTGCGCAATGTAAGGTTTTCTCAGTTTTTCAAAGTATGTTATCGGTCATTTTTTCAGCTAAAAGCCTGAAATAGTTAATTAATGTGATTTATCGTTATAATTGAGCATTAAAAAGTCATTCGGCTAAATTCGTGACCGTTAATCCTTTTTGAAAAGTCAAAAAAACCTTGTAGTGCACAAAAAATAACTTTGATACCTTAAATTGAGATAAAAAAAAAAGTTAAGTACTTAAAACGAAAAAGACTTAAAGTGTGATACTTTTTTATGCGATTTATCCTATTATATATCATAAGACTCATTCTTTCTTATGGGTGTACGAATGTATTTACAACGAGTCGGTCCGGGATACTTCATTAGTTTAGCTCACAAAATATGACATATAAACCTCGGCTTAGTTTACGAATATAACATATAAACGTCTATACAACGTAGGCTAGCAGTTTTTCACTCTTCATAAAGCCATTTAGCATGTCCACAACACTTGTTAGCAAGTTCCCAACGCTTTTTCATTCTTCATAGTACTATTTAGCAACTCCATAGATGTATAGTATAGGAGTACAAACATAAATATGAATATGAACAAGATTATAAGAATATGACATGGAACCGTAGGCCTCAGGTCCAGCGGTATCCCACGTTGTATGAGTTAAATAGGTTGACCCGCTAAAATATTTATTATTACTTTTTAAAAAGGAAAATATATTCTATATAATTTAATGGGTTAAATGGGTTAAATAGATCGACCAACCCATTTAGATGGGTTTGGTTGGGAAGTATGGGAATTAGGGAATAATAATGACTATGATTATACATGTTTGGTTGACATATATGGCTTTCAAGTTATGGGCTCCTTCCTTTATCATTTCCATATTCCATGCCACTCGGAAGAGGTTGGTTTAGATCCATTCCGTGTAATCATTCTACCCTACAATGAAACATATAGCGATTGTGATTCCGAAACTTATACCAAACGCACCCTTGAACTTTTTAACCCGTACAACACGTTTAACCCGCTAACCAATTTGAATAAGCATGTCAAATAGGTCGTGTTCAGATTAGGAATAAACATGTTAGAGTTAACGAACTTGACCCGATTACTTAAATACCCGCCAACCTGAAACATAGACATGAATATGAATATACATGTTAGAAAAGTTTCTAAAGTTAGGATAAGCAAAATATTCGAAATTGGCTTCTCATAATGACAAGTAAACCGAAAATTGATCAACCAAATTCCAGCCCAGGTTCTTTAAGATTTGGATCAAACTAGCAGGGTACTCGCGCGATACGGCGGCGGGTACCCTGTGTTTATATTTTGCGGTGAACAAAATGTTATTTGGTTACACATTTTTTTTAACTTGTCTCTCTACTGCGTTTCTATAAGGCAAAGACACACACACCCCCTCTAATCTAACCTATACACCTATTGAATCCACTTATTTGCCATACAGCTACTTGAACTCACAACCATTAGGTTAGATGGCTACTGGGGCACAGCTGTGCTACAAGTATAGAAGTATAGATATAGATTAACAAATCAGCCCGTTATAACCACTATCCGGAAAAAAAATTGGATATCACCATTTGACAAGCCCAAATTCGGATACCAGACCAAATGAAGTCCACCGCTTTTTAACCCATTAAAACACAAAGTATTAGGATATAAGAGAGTGTTGCCCTAATATCTCTCTTAAGTTAATCCTAATCTCTTTCTCAAACGCAGTCACACCAAATTTATCATCTATCCCAAGAAGAACACGGCAGCCACTTCCTACCATCATCAAATAAACGAATCAAACACAAACCCTTTTATTCCTTATGCTCTTCAACATTCCGAGTACCCAACACACTTCGTGGTTTCTTGTGTTGCTTACACATCCGAACCATAACACCGAGTTTTGTTTTTATTTATGTTTATCTTGTGAAAGGTCTCGGGTAGATTGTGATTTGTGCTTTTATTTTCGTTTCTTGTTCAAACCGAAAGAGAAAAAGAATGAAACAAGTTTGTTTTGTTCTTTCTTTATGAGTTTCGGATATATAAAAGAAATTGAGACTTCTTATAAATCTATGATGGGTTTTGGTATAGATCTATAAAGATCTTTTTAGAACTGATAACATGCAAAACCTGAGATCTTCTTGCTAACTTTTTCTTTCCTTTTTTTTCGGGTGAAATTAAGTGTTTTGTAATGCGATAGCGATAGTGTTGGATGTTGTTATGAGTTATGGTTGTTGTAAGGGTATCGGTTTGTTGTTTTGCTTGTGTTTGTCAAAGTTGAAAATGGAGATTTAGTGTTGTTGTTGTTTGATAGTTGGAGATGAGATAATTTTTAGGATAGTTATGGAGTTGTTGATAAGTGGTTATGATAGTTGCTGGTTGTGGTTATGTTACTTCTCGATATGTCCTTTTCTTTTGTTCGTTTGACCAAGGTCCAAGGAAGACCGAGCGGGGTCTGAGGTTATATAACCGGCTTCTGCTAACCATGTGGTTAGTTGTAATCTTGGTTTTGTCAACGATCACTACAAAACATTTTGGAAGCTTAATATATTGTACATCGTGGATAAATAGTTGTATTTTTGGGTGAAGGGGTGTTTTAAATTGTGTATTAATTGTATATAAGACATAGTGTTTTTTTAGTTTGGTTTGTGCTTTACATACTTGTGCTTTGTGTTTTATGACTTGTATTTACTTAAAACCTATATAAGGAAATCTTAAAAATTAAATAGGAGAGAAGGTCTTATATGCTTTATAAGTAGTATAGATTATGTGGATCAAAACCGAAAATTGATCAACGTAATTAAATCCTATTTAAATCAAATTATGAGAACTTTGACCCGTATAGTTAGCAAGTTATCGAAGTTTACCCTCAAGTTCTATCTGCACAGTTATCAATAATAAGTTTGGTGTTTGCGACACATTGGACCCAATGAGGCAATGACTTCTCTTTGACTCTGTGTGTATCTTGCAAGTTATTATTTATTATTTATTTTTTTCTAAATGACAACTATACAATATTTACGCAACATATTTATCTCACTTGTTATAAGCAAGATTTGAAAAGACAATCATTTGCTGCTCTTTTACATTGGCCACAGTGTCAAGTGTTCTTTGTTGCAAATAACAAAACAAATAGATAGAATGAAAAATATAGATGATTTATCTTATATAGATGATTTATCTTAAGACAAACAAATAAATCTATATTTTTCAACACATCTTTAAACAATCCGAAAGTTTTAATATACAGTACGTCTTCAAGTCACCGACCTAGACTGTATTATTAGCTTATTGTGTAATTTTGTAACTTATGACGTGTGATACATTTAACTGGATTACGAGTAAGTATAAGAATATTTCCATTAATTGAATTGAGTGGTTCGCAATACCCTGTAACGCTCTTTCAACCACATTGTCATTGGTTCCTAGTGTCAAGTTTCTTGCTTGGCTGTCTAATACATTCTGTTAAAAAAAAAAAAAAAAAAAAAAAAAAAAAAAAAAAAAAAAAAAAAAAAAAAAAAAAAAAAAAAAAAAAAAAAAAAAAAAAAATGTCATCGAAAGAACCTGCCCCATGGTAGAGTGCTCGATACTTTAACTTATACAAGTGTAAAAGTGCCCAATTCACATATTGCCTAATCAACAAGAACATTATAGAGCACCAAAAAGGAAAATAGAACACCTTATATTAAAAAAGATAATGATACGTCTTCAAGTCACCGACCTAGACTGTATTATTAGCTTATGGTGTAATTTTGTAACTTATGACGTGTGATACATTTACTTTATGCGAGTTGAATCACAACTTGATGACGCTTCAAAATTGAAAAACACTGTACTTAAAAATCACTGACGCAATATAGTAACCCTCCAAAAACAACTTGCATGCTTAACTATACCAATATACACATGATTTTAAGGTAAATATGTAGTTAATCTTATGACAAAATAATTATTTCTCATCTTATAACCATATTTTAAAAATTAACATAACACAAATTTGGTTTGGCGCTTTAGTATCACTTAACTCTTGCAATTCTCAAATCTAGGTTAAACCCTAATATAATTTATCAAGTCAATCCAAACACACATTGTTTGTTAAATGGGTTAGAACCATTTACAATGCGGCAAATACCAACATATTGTCACGTCACACACAATAATTTTCATGCGTCTCACATTAATAAGTACTCATATTTCATACCGGGTTGGGATCCTCTCGAGTTGAGAGGTACAACTTGATTTAAGTTAGATGATTGTGATCCATTGGATTTGATCCAATGGCTATTTTGATTTGAGCTATTGAATCAAATCCAATAACTTATAATGCCTCAACTTGAGTCAAGTTGTACCTCTCAACTTGAGAGGATCCCATCCCTTTCATACCATGTTTCTTGACAATTTGTCCCCCACAAAAATGTACTACACCTTTATTACATACAACATACAAAAAATGTGGTACATTCAAAACCATGGAACCAAATAAAATCCAACAATTATGATACCATTGATGATATTATTTATACTATATTTTGCATTGAATATAATAATGAAAAAGAATCCGTAAATACCTTAAAAAGTTAAACCAAAATATTCCCTTTGGCATCTATAAATAACCATTCTCAATTTACACTTCACATTCTTCATATTCATATTTTCTTTTTGTTTCTTCACAACTTCAGAACTTCTCCACAAAGAACCCTCCATCCTTCCTTCACAAACCGGTTAGTCTTTTTTCCTTACCTTCTTATAATAATTATGTTTATTTTTAACCAATGTGTTTAAATGCATTTAATTACGTACCAATGATGCCTAGTTGAGTATTTGATTTCATGGTTTCTTTACTTACAATTATTTGTTTAATATGACACTTGTATTCTCGACCACTTATGAACACGTTAGATATATACTTCTAGACCAAAGGCCTTTTCATGACGGTTTGTCGTGTCGTATGCGAATGTTTCTTATTAGGAGAAGTTTATGAGAAAACTGGTTGCCATGGTTTTTTGTTTTCCGGTTGTTTCGCCGGTTATAATGTATTTATGAGTTGGAAGCAGTTGTTGTTCGTTTCCTATTTTTTCTATGTGGCAGTCGCTTGGTTTTCTCAATTAATGATTAAATTTAATACAAGTAAATATTTGCTATATATTTAATTATTTGAAAACAATTGTAATGTAAAATATACTATTACAGTCTTTATTACTGGTTAAAGAAAAAAAAATAAAATAGTACGTAGTGGAACCAAACAAAAAACTTAAAAACTTTCAGCATTCTTAAATATATGTTTTTTTTGCTTGAAAAGGCTCGTGTTATTGTTTTGTTTGTTTATCATGATTAGGGAAAAAAAAATGGTTGGAAGAACAAAATATTATTTATATGTTTTTTATCTCTTGATTTTAATCCACATGGTCCACAGATGACCACTGATTTTTTAAAAGATGTTGCACTTTTTTTTTTTTTTTTTTTTTTTTTTTTTTTTTTTTTTTTTTTTTTTTTTTTTTTTTTTTTTTTTTTTTTTTTTTTTAGTACTATAGTTGCATCATAAGATATTTATTAGCTAAAATCAGGAGTTGAACGTAAATAAAAAATATTATTTTAAAAAGAATTTACATTTCGTGACTTAAAATCTGATGTGATCCGTGCTACACCCGTCTCCCAAATGGGTCTGTAACATTATGGTCTTAGGGATTTTAGTAAGTTTATGTGCTTGCGACTCGATACTTGTAGTTTTGGGTTATAGAATATAGGGAGTGGATGCCCTGTACTCATAAGATCAACACCACATTATTTCATCTTTTCAACATTTTATTATCGTTCAACCCTGCTAGCGGATCACTACACTCACACGTTTATCCATTGAAAACTAAATATTGCCCATTAAAGATCGAAAGGAAAAAGCTTTTGCACTTGATGTCGTGCGGTGTATAGATTGAAGCAAACATGCTGATGCTAGACGGGAGGGAGTGGGCGCCTAACACGGCGAAGCTGGGCAAATGAGTCCCGTAGACCGTAGTGAAGATGCTGCTGCTACCACTCTTGCTCCTATATTCATAATAAACCACATTATATGTAGCAGTTATAAATTATTACTTTTCTTTTTATTAAAGAAGGAGAAATAAGTCAGAATATGTTGAAAATGTAATTTGAACATGCAGAATCGAAATTTTGTCATACACCTAGCTAGACAACGATATTATTTATAAATATAAAGTATACATTAATTTATTATTATTCTAGATGCTCACAAACATTGTTCCTCGGATCACAAATAATTGTCAAGTACTCAAAAGAACAATATAAAATCTTCATAAGTCTAAATACATTTAATTAAATATTGGTAGCATGGCATTGAATTTGCGTGACTCCGTGTCTGATTAGGGGTTATTTTTGCTTATTTTATTGACCCGTCTGACCTCATTTTCCTCTTTAATAAGTAAATTTATGGTTACCTTTTGACAAACTTGTCAAAACTCAACAATATGGTCATTCTCTATTGAAAGTGTTTTCACCTTTGCCTTTTTTTTGCCCTTTACTAAAAGTGTATTTACAAATAGTTACAATGTGCTCCAACATGTGCTAATTCTAGACTGTGTTTTTAACTTTATATAGATATCTAATTTGCAACCACAATCAAGTTAATTGCCCGACGGACCCACATGTATGCCGGGTGTGGCACGGGCTACACCCGATCATAGATCACGAAGTGCAAAAAGATTTTAAAACCGCCGTTTTTGTGGTATGTGCAACCTCCAAAAAAATTTTTGCTACTTTCATTTGTTACAGTGTAACTTTAGTTAGCCCAACATTTCTTTTGTGCAACACCCTCTTAAAAATCCTGGGTCCGTCAATAATTGGTCTGATTGTTAGACGTTTTGATGTCATCACAAGAGGCTTCAGGTTTAGACATTCGTAGATAAACATCTTGAGGTAATCATTAGATGGATTCGGAAATGGACATGGAATACCTATTAAACCGTGTACATCTGAGATAAGACTTGCACTCTCTAAATAACTCGATATTGTTGGGCTGACAAGGAAAATCTCAACCGTTTTATATAGAAATGCAACACTTTTATGACAATGGTACCTTAATATATAAAAAAAAATGAAACACTTTTAGTTTGGAATTGCAAAGAAACAAATTTCTTTGAAAAGAGTGATCTTTTAGATTTACATGTTCCGGTCTTGGTTTCCATCATGATACGATGTATCAAAAAATTAATGTCTTTCTGGAAAATATCTTAGAATATTTGCCTGTTCCCCATTTACATTTATTACATGATATTTTTTCTTTTATGTTTTGTTTTCACTTTCAATGTAAATGTTAAATTCTAGTTATAAAAAAACATTGGTTTAATTCATTGTTTTTTTAAACTTATGCATAGTTTTCTACTCCTATTTAATCACACAAATATCAAGTTCTTAAAGCTTATGCATAGTTTTTACTTTAAATCTTTATATTTGTAAGTATTCCCATACTTACATATTTGCTATTCTAGAATAGTAGATATAAAAATGTTAGGGAACAGGAGCTAAAGCCTAGAGGATCTGAACACCGACTTTAGGATTTGATGTTTGAATTATTATTAAACTGGAGTTCAAATGAACTTTTTTGTTTTAGCTTTGTTTCTGGTCCCATGATCTGTGTCAGTTTATAGACCAGAGACTTGAACCTCACCTTCCACGCGTTTCTATGCGTGTGCACCTAACATTCTTGTAGTAGCCTACATGAAATCCAATTAAAAAAAGTATATACTTAGAACCATTTTTTTCTTGTCCAACTACATATATCTTTTTCTGGAAGACAAATATTTACACATTACTTGCATATTTCAAAGATACCTCAATTAACATGTGAACATATTTTTTTTAGCTGATAAGTAATTAGCATGTCGCTAAACCAAAAATCTTTTGCTTAATTACTTGCATGTTAGGCTTTCAACATAGGACTATTCAAGAACAAAACTTAGTGAGGATCGAGAGGGGTCGTGGCCTTCTCAAAACTTTTAGCTATAATTACATTTTTTAACTCTTATATTTTGTGGTACTAGGCATTATTAGTACAAATATTTAAAAAAAATTGTAAATTGGCCAATAAACAAATGCATTATAATAGTTTGACCTCTCTATTAAAACTTGTTAACTTCCGTCCCTAGGACTATCTCTACATGTGAGATGTCTGAAAATTATGTTCCGACTTGACCATTTGATGTAAGGAATCAGTATCGCATAATCACATGTAGTGATGTGTTACAACAATTAGCCTTGGCACTTATGTGAGATTTTCATTATAAGATTTTGTATGAAAAAGTTTGATTACTCTTTGTTTAAGAATTTATATGATAAAAACACTTTTGAAATGATTATACGAAACCAATTTGTTTTTTTTTTACTAATAACATTTCTTTAACATTCCATTATTATAATCATTGCTTTCTCTTTTTTTATGTCGGTACGTCTTAACATGATTTATTATATTAGTAGCATGTGATTTGTTTTTGTAATTTAAGGAATCATAGTCTTAAATTTTTATTGATAGATCGTTGAATATGTTAGGTTGGGAATCTAAACGAAATTAAATCACAGAAATCCATGTGTTTTCGTAGTGTACACTCCAAATACCATCTAAAAAATATGTGTCTCTACTTCACGTGTCAAGAATCTACTCACATTTAGTATCTTTATTACTAACTTTTATGTTTCCTTTCTTTTGCTACTTGGTTCAATGGATCTGTGGGTGCCTATGTTTCGCATCCATCTCCCTTCCCATAACCTCTTAAATTTTGCTTTATTTATTTATTTGTTATCATTGATGAATCAGTATGATAACATTAAGATACGATAAGTGACTGATAATGAAAAATGCAATCACCGTCGCTGTTTAGGAAACACCAAAATATCTACGATTGATATATAAGTAACTCAGCTCCAAGCATATGCAGGCATGTAGCTATCGTTCATAAATTTTGCTAGTACCTTTCTATAATGCTCGTATAAGACAAGTAAAATATCTTGTCACTTTAAGCAGTTAATCCTTTCTAGTATTCAGAGTTATACCAGCTAACTCAGTATCAATAACATACACAAAGACACGTACATATAAAAGGTCTCTATTTCCTATGTACGTTTTCTCTTTTTTTCAACAATCCCACACGTAACATATTTTCTATAAATCTAGTATTGGATGTGGTTATGTCGATTAACGAAAGCAATACTTGTGCTTTATTTGCTCAAAATGCATGCATGTTAAGTTGTAATCTAGATGTTACATCTCGTTGAGTGGTCCATGCAAACTCTAGCACGTTCTCATATGCTTTTCTTCTGTGTTTTATTATATCAAATACTGCTTTGATTGTGAAAACCAATTGCTATTTTCCGATTCTAAATTGGATTCCAACGTATGTTGTTTTGTCTTTTTATATTATTAGATTTTGACTTGGTCAATTTGTTGCCTTTACATGCATGTTATATATGTTTTGTACAATCTTGTTTTAGAAATGGAGTAATAGTTTATCTCATTTGTTTTTGTTGTATCTTTTGATAAAGCAGTGCAAAAAGACAAGTAAACAAAGGGACAATGACAGAATCCTCGTTCAAGGTACGTATTACTTATCCTGATCGTACCCTTTTATTACGGTTTTAATACGTTATCATGTCATTTGTGTGTAAAATCGAGTTACCTTTGGTGATTTTTAATGTAGTGTTTGTTACTTGTCTATTTGAAAAGCTCACAATCACCTGAATAAAATTCTCAGTATTATGATGCTTATAATTAAGTTCATAAGTATTAATTACGTATATTTAATTATGATGTACCTTTGTTTGCAAATGACAGATGGTGATGGTACGCATGAAAACAAAGTTTTACGAGGTAATGGGGATGCAAAGATGGCTACCCACAAGATCCCAATCGGAATCCATGTCCAAATCCAGACACGATCATGTGGATCGTGGCTGTACTCGAGCAGGTGAACCAATTGCAATTGATCCCAACTACATTTCTTGGTTGGTAAGTGAACTCATATGTTAATTGTTTTACTTTATATGATATCAAAATTAGAACTTAGTGTTGGATGCATCTGCTATATTATTAAAAGTATATTATTTTGGTAAGTGCTATAACTTATTGGATGATTAATTCAAGTCTGGTTTTTGTTTATATGAAGGGAGAACACCCTTCCGCACTTAGTGCATTCAACCAAATGATCAATGTGGCGAAGGGGAAGCAAATAGTTGTCTTCTTAGATTATGACGGAACATTATCACCCATTGTGAGTGATCCCGAGTGTGCATTCATGTCTGATCAGGTATTAAAAGAGCGATGCCCTCTCTTTATTCATATTTGATACGGAGTATTTCTTTTGAGTCTAACATGTTATTACCCGATACAATTTTCAGATGCGTGAAGCAGTGCGCAATGTTTCTAACTGTTTTCCGACAGCTATAATCAGTGGTAGGAGTCGTGAGAAGGTATATAGTAACTTCATTAATATGTTTTATGAAATTGAATTGCAATAATTGCACATAATTGTTTGCTTGATTAACATCTCAAATATTTTCACTCTATTCAACAGGTTTTTGATTTTGTTAAGTTAAATACTCTCTACTACTCAGGAAGTCATGGGATGGATACAATGGGACCAGCGCTAAAAAATAACTCCTATGATATAAATTATCAGCGAAGAAGTGTTGATAAAGAGGTAACGTATAATGATCGAGTTGAATTTATTTTCTGTTAATCATTTTATATAACAAGTATATTAACCAACGCGTGGAATATCAAATTAATTAGGGAAATGAATTTATCGTCTTCCAACCGGCTCAAGATTTTCTGCCTGCAGTAAAGAAGGTACAATCAATATCACATGAAAAATTGCTTGTACAAGGTATTTGATCATCATTAGCAACACTTTTGCTAATGTATCAATTTGATGTAATGTTTCATAGATACTTATTGAAGTTACAAAGAGAACACAGCATATTCAAGGTGTGGCAATTGAGGATAATAGGTTTTGCCTCTCTGTTCATTACCGCCATGTTAAGGACGAGGTATGCAAACTGTTCCCACATAAGCGTTCTCGTAATCATATTGATAATTAGTTTCTGATGTTATAAATATTTGGTATTGACTATCATAAACAGGACTATGGAAGATTAGAAGAGGAAGTCAAGCTGGTGCTTGCAAACAATCCGGATTTTCACATGACCAGAGGCAAAAAGGTGTTGGAAATTAGGCCGTCTATAAAATGGAACAAAGGCGATGCTCTTAAGTATTTGCTTGAAACTTTAGGATATCACAAGTCCAGTGATGTCTTCCCAATATACATAGGAGATGATCGAACTGATGAGGATGCTTTTAAGGTACATCTCGTTCTTTCCATTTTTATCTTTTACTTCTCTTATTTGATATGTAACATGTTCAATATGGGTTAAACTTTGTCTGAAATAACTCAAATGGATAAACTTAAAATTTTTCTAGCCAAAATTAAACAAGTTAAAAAGCTGAAAATGAAAAACAGATAATCATGTCAATAGTCGCCCAAATGTTCTCACGATGCACAAAATCTCCTAAGTTGTTTTATTTCAGGACATACTCGATAAAAATAAGATATAGGATTTCTAAACACTTTTACATCATTAGTAAATATTCGACTTCTAACAAAAAAATATTTCAGGTTATAAAGGAAAGAGGACAAGGATATCCAATAATAGTATCATCAACACCAAGAGACACAGTGGCTTTGCACTCGCTTCGCAACCCATCAGAGGTACAATTGTTCTTGGATCGCTTAAGTAGATGGGGCTCCGACAATGCCACCACCAATCACCAGTAAAACCAACCTCGTCAAGTGTTGGCTTTTTGTACATATACATATATAACCAAGTATATATACAGTATATGTTATGCCAACAACCCATCATCACCGCAACAAAATTGAAGTAGATTTCTGAAGTTAACATTAGTGATAATTGGAATTTATAAAAGAAAAGAGAAGTCTTGAGGCACCAACAAGACCACCTTTTTATGGTCTTCACTTTGTGTGCT
Source organism: Artemisia annua (assembly GCA_014162995.1). Taxonomy (NCBI): domain Eukaryota; kingdom Viridiplantae; phylum Streptophyta; class Magnoliopsida; order Asterales; family Asteraceae; genus Artemisia; species Artemisia annua. The sequence goes on from LBNU01021327.1 coordinate 51,687, forward strand.
GCTTCTCCTTTAGTTTCCTTCTTTTTTTCTTACTATATGAACAAGTCATCTTTCTAAATAACAATACACAACATTTGTCAATGGCTTTGGTCTTTAAGTTTATTACTATAAATATATCTTTCATATTCTCTTTGGGTGTCACATTTTGAAGCCAGTTTGTTTTACTCAAGTAACAAATCATGTTGGGAAATTAATGCAATATCTTTGAATAAATCACTTGCTTTTACAGTTCTAATGTCTTATTTTTTCTGTTATTGTAGTAAAATAAGTGTGTTTACAATAGCAATAATATTTTACTGTAACGACACATAAACTGTTTCATGAATTGTTTGTAATACAAGTGTGACGTATGATCCATAAACAAAAACAGAATCGAAGTTATGAATACGAAAAAAAGGATGAACCAGAAAAAGTATTCACAAGTATCAAAGAAGGAAGATTGATGCTCACTGCTTCACTTATTTACGCTGCCTGTCTATATATATGTCACAACGCTATTAGACAGAAACATAAAAAGGACCAACTCTCACATAAAGTATGTGTCTCTCTCACTTTATCACTAAAGATGCAAGAAAAAACAGTCACATATCCGTAACAAGAATGGTTTGTGTCTAAAGAAGCGATTTGATATCAAGAACTCAACTAATGCTCCAAATACAAAGGTATAAAATACCAAAATTGAAAGGAAACTTAATAAGGATTGGGAGATTTGACGAAACTACACACAAAAGAGAAACAAATGATCTTGTTGAAGTCAACACAAATACACAAACCCTGCAATTGTTCTTTGGAAGCTAAAAAATGAAACACACCAACATATATAGTTTCTCTACACTCTACATTTTTTTGTTGGATGTTCCAAGATGAAGTAAATATTCACCGTTTTTACAGTTATGCAATTCATATTCTTCATAGAAATGTTTCCGAGTTCGGATACGCATATCCTTGTTACTTCCTTTCTTTTCATGAGAAACTTGAAAATACAACTTAATAAGCTAGTAACGACTTATGTTCAAGCATATAAGTTTGAATGCATAAACAGTAACTTTACGATTTTGTTCACCCTCATCCGGAAAACTTCTCACGAATTTTCTGTAGGAATTATTAAACGTTTAAAACTTTTCCAAGTTCGTGGGCAAAATCGGTTATCCCCTCATATGTATCAGCCTCTTCGAAAGTGAGCTCATCCGGTAAACATCTCTCATATTTGTTGTAGAAATTATTAACCACTTAAACGTTTTCAAGTTCATGGGCAGAATTCGTTAGTCCCTCATGTCTATCAACTCCTTCAAAATTCAGCTCGGTTAAAGTCAATCTCTTTGCTGAAACATCCTACATTATATGCCACGGTTGCAAGTTTAAGCTAAAACCAGATTGCGAAGATAACAATTTTGATGCACCTAATTAAGCTAAAATAATCATGACGATGATTTATTTTAGTATATATGCAAAAGCATGGATAATGGTTTACTAGACTCAACTAGAAAAGTCGATGTGCATAGTAATGCCGTAGACTAATTAAGTCAAACAGATACATATGTTCCAGAATGGTGAATAAACTTTTGCATTTTTTTTTATTTTTTTTGAACGGTGATTGTATTAAATACTAGCAAGACGCTAGATCATTACATGGGTTGCTAAGCCAGTCTATCGAATTTATCAAGAATTTCTATTCCTACTAGAAATCCTATTATTAGATGATAGCTTAATATCATTAAATAGGTCTTTTTTGGGGCTCTTTGATGGAGAGCACGGCTTTGTTTCTGTAATTACAAAGAGACCATGGTTGTGTGCACCACCACAACAAAGGAATGCTTAAGCTTACCGGCTACCGCAGTGGGAGGCCCGACCCACTGCCAATTTAATGATATCAGTAAGGGTGGTATTGGGGATAGTCACAATGATTCTGTTGGTCACCAAGAATATTGCAGACTATATGAGACGCTAAAAAGAAATTGTAACCATACGCGTCTCTCAAAAGACTTGAATTCAAATGCAGGAATTATAAAGCCTTATTTTATGCGATGCATTATGTGTTTTTAAGAGCAAACGGTACTATAGCATGTTAAAACGCAGGGGGTGGCGCCATGATACCCCCTGCTCTAAGTTCAACATAGATGTATCCCAGCAGAACATACATAAGATAATTCTCTGCATACATTCTCATTTAATTGCTCATTTTAGTTTCTAAACCATGACCTAAATGTTTTTTCTTGGTTCAATGGCTATTCAGAAATGTTCTGTGATTTTTGTTTACTCGCTTCACCATTTTCTTATATCAAGGACACGGTACTAGAACCGGTAAACGAGATTGACATATATAATAGATTTCTTTTGAACAGCGAAGACCAGGTTAGTCTGAAGAATATCCGAATCTACACACAGAAAGTATATAGGGCATAAATGGAAAGAATCTGTAATATTGTCTCAAACGGTACCAGTTGCAGCCCGCTTTGACTACTAAATAACAAACCAATCTTAGACAAGGTAAAACAAAAATATTAGAAAGAACAAAGATTCCAATACGGTTCCTATTGATGGTAACGAGGTGGTGCTCCACCTTGCTGGTACCCATTTTGACCATTATAATGGTTCGGCCCGGGGCCCATTTCAGAGGGCATGCCCTGCTGTGGCATGTAGGGGTGATTATGCATCTGCTGCATTGGCATGGACTGGGGTCCGGCTGGAGGACCTGGAGGACCAGGAGGACCAGGAGCCCACCCTGCTGAAGACGGAGGCACTGCATATCCTTCTGGACCAGGCATGTACTGGCCGGGATTGTATTGGGGGCCTGCTGGTGGTTGTTGCCCCAAGATTGAAGGTTGTGGGTTCATCTGGACAGCAGCTGGCATTGTGTAATCTCTACTCCGGTCATTGTTGACCTGAAATCATCAATCAAAGAAACAGATGGTTCACATTTCATAAGAATCTAAATCTCTATAAAACGCAGTTCAAGAGGTTAATCTAGTCTGTTCAATACTATTTTGATCACAATCCCATTATATATGGAATTCAAAGGGGATAATTGTCATTTTTAACCGATAATATACATCAAGTATGGGATATAAATGTTAAGTTTATTTAAGATGGTGAAAAACGGATTCAAATAAAGTTGACAGCCTTCTTTAGCTAACATTTTTGTTAAGACCAGTAATAAATATTAAAAACACAATCTAAACCTATCCATTCATAAGTAAATAGATTAAAATTGCAACCTCTATTAGTAATGGATCCATGAACTTAAAGTGGGGGCCCATATGACAGAAAAAGAAGATAAAATTTACAGACAACCAGCAACTTGTAATTTTTATAAAGGGAAGATACCTTGATACTTAAATCAGTGTGTCGAGAGTAAGAGATGTGAAGCTTGCAAAACCCTCCATCATATATGCAGTGCCCTTCCAAGGCTTCCTTGGCAACCACAGCTGTCTGAACATCTGCAAATTAGTTGCACCAACTCGTTAATTAACATGCAGTCACTTGCCATAGCAAAATATTTCTGGACCTTCTTTAAATAGTTCAACACTTATCCCATAATCCAAAACTACATAAACTAATAAATTTCCAGATAAAATGTATTGGACTTTCAATGAATCAATGAATCAATCAACACTTATCGTGAATAGAGTAATCAATCAAGTTTTTCAGCCTATATTTAAATGTTAAACTGCTTATCATAATACAATGGAGTTAGAAGTGCGTCTGAATAATTTAACTCACCAGGGTATTGAATTAAAGCTTGGACACCACCATTTTTGTCAAACATAGCAATCTTTAAGACGGGCCCAAAAGAGGAAAAGACCTGATTACAAGACAAATTATAAATGCTGCACATGGTGAAATATAATGACCCAAAAAAAAATCATAACAGTAGAGATACCATTTGTAACACATCCAAAGTGACTGCATACTGCATGTTCTCAATAGAAGCAAGAAGAACATTACTCTCAGATTCTATCTTCTTCCCATCTAAACCCAAACTGAACTGCAAAGTCAACAAACCACCGAACATAAGATGAAATATAATCAAAGATAGCTAATTCAACCAAACATCACAATTTGCTTCCTTGAACAAGGAAATAGATAATTTTTTCACATGCTTATGAGTAAATTAGAGAAATCATCCCTGTAATAGGTAAAAAACAAAAGACGGCCGAAATTTCACTGTTTGCTTTCACTTTTGATCCCTCAAGTATGTAATTGATTTTGCTTTCGTCCCTAAAGGGTAATAGCCGCAGAACCAAAGGTGAAAACAAAAAGTGAAATTAGGAACCAATTATCCACGTGGGATGATTTCTGTAGTTCACTCTATTTATTATGTAGCATTGGTTCAAAAGCTCAAGGTTAGTCATTAGATACTCATACAAATAAAAAGAACGGCCAATCTGAAGGGTTTACCTGGCCAGTAGCATCAATTGCCGAAGATGCGACAGGAAGCATAGGGTTGGTATAGTCCCTGAACCATTATAAAGCTTATTACGTTAGCAGCAAATTGGACATAAAAGAAGAGCCTAGGAACATGAGACAAAATAATTTCAAGCCGAAAGAGGCAATTACTTCATCCTAAAGACCAACTAAAGAAAATAAAAGAAATTGGGCAAAGATATCTGAGCATTTGCTTCACCTGCTACGGTGACTCTGGAACTTTACACTCAAATCTGTATGTGCAGAATAAGTGATCTTTAAGGAACATGGACTCAACTCTGGAATCAGATACCTGCAAGTTCATAGGATACATGAATTGATATTAGTACCAGAGAGTAGACGACATACAATTTTAACAATGTTGTCCAACTGATGTTATACTGTTTGAACATGGATCATATAGTTACATTCAATCACCTGGGAATACTCCTTCCATCTAGAGCATCCTTTGCAGAAGTAGCAGTTTCTGAATCTGTAAATTGCACCAGAGCCTGAAAAGATAATGTATTATGAATCTACTTTCCAGACGTGCCATACTTGAGAAATCAAAGAAAGTTTTCTACACGATTTCGGTACCTGGAATCCAGCTGTTTTCTCAAAAGTCGTGATTTTATGCACAAACCCAAATGCAGAGAACACCTACAAAACACAATATCAGATATCATGGAGCGAAAAACTGTATAACAACATTATATAACAGAATATAGTTCTAATCAACTTATGTTGGCACAAAGTTGAATGCCAAATTAGAACTAGCAAGAGTCATAGCAAACAAATGCAAATTTAAAACATGGGAAGGAATATGCAGTCATAACATCCCATTTTACAAACAATACTAAGCATATTAAAATGTGATTTTGCTAAATCATAAACATTTTTTGCATTCCTAATCAAATGAACAAACTAACTATCAGAGTAATAACTGAATCTCTGCTGAAGTACACACAACAAGATGTACCTTTAAACCGAGTGAAAACCGACCTTTAATCAGATTTCACCTCTACAGATGCGTCAAAGGATTATGTCAAACTTAAAAGACATCTCAAAACATAACCAATTATATTAGTGGGAACTCATGATTTTCTAATCAATTCTGATAATAACAAAATATCATTACAAAACTGACCAAATATTTACTAAGCTGCTACTTAGCAAAGCTATTACCTTTATTATGGGCACCCCTTATTCCATATCACATCAACTATAACTTGATTTTTAGAGAAAAACTATCCTTTTGTCTTAGTTGTTATTTCAAACAACCACATGTAATATTCAAAACATAACATCACGAACAGCTATTTTACATGCAAAGCACTCTAGTAAAGACCATGCAAACCCAATAAAAAAGGAAGAGATAGGAAAAAAAATCTGATTAAAAGAAAATACTATCCTAAAGTCTTATAAGTGTAGGGAGAGGAAGAGATGAGAGGAGGATGAAAGAGCGAGTGTTAAGAAGGGGAAAGGAGAAAAGGAGACAAACACACATGCGCTCTTTCTCCCAAAGCAATAAGCTTCCATTGACGATAAATCCTTGATATAGGCCTGCTGATCCATTTACATTTTTACGTCAAACAATTAATCTTAACAAGCACTTACGCTACAACCTACCAACAACAAATTCTATATCTGCAATCACCTGTCCGCCAAATAACTTACCTCCTTAAATCATATATCACAGCATGAAACGAAACCACTTACCAAGTGTAGCACATCAATGCTGACAAGACGAGCATCATTGCCCTCGATAGTTACCAAAAGTACATTCCCAGCAACATCGGCAGACGTCTTGTTGTTCACAATTTCTTGCCTATTCGAGTACTGCAGATACACAGTTTTCCCACGTACCTGAGCCGGTTCTGACGATGAAGCGTAATACGATATCATCGCAATCGCTTGGTTTTGTTCAGCCTACAAGCATTGAAACGCAAGAAACCAATAAGTCAGCATTCACTATGATACAATGAGGCGTGATTCAATAGCAGTATAACACTTACAAATTCAATAAAGGCTTGATTTCTATTAGCACCAACATTACACTTAGTGTTGACAACTTTACCAAACGGTTTCCCGAGTTCGATTAGCTCCTCTTCCGTGCATTCCCAAGGCAAGTTTCTCAGATGAAGAACTTTCGATGGGGTCTGCGTGTATCGGAACTGTGGCTGACTTGATACAGATGCCATTTAATCAATTCTGAAACAAACAAACAAACAAAACATATTCATCAACAAATATCAGATATGAAGCGTTTCAACATCAACATGTTTAAGCTAACAGCATTGCGGTTAACTGAAAACACAACCAAATTACTAACAAGTAACAAAATAACTATTCCTGTATAACAGTCGATCTGTAAACGCAGCTCAATTGCTAACCAAAGGCGATACTTATATGATGAAGTTTTCAAATCAGGGTCGTTTGAAATTGGGATAGGGCTAAGGAAGGAAGGTAGGATACATTATGAAATTAACGGGATCCAATCTTCACTTCACCCACCTCCGATAAAATAACTACTCAAATTGTTACTAACAAGATTTCAAGTAAAAGAAGCCTTTAACGAACATAAAGATTGTTCACACAATGATTTAGGGCGATGATAAGCATCTCGTGGAGTCAGTTTTTCCTATACAAAGCCGACTGACCCAAAACCTTAATGTGACATCAACTGACTATTTAACATGAGGATCAACTTTTCTTTCAAAACCATATCAGCCGTCACTATTAAAACACAAAAGCAAGGGCATCGATAACAAATTTGATGACCCAATTAAGGGACTACTAACTAGTCGATGAACGCATTTAGACGACTCGGGGTTTCTTAATTTTCCGATTAAGTCAGTGATATTTAAAACATAATTATACAGTTGAGACACTTATTCGGCATATACAACGATTATATTTATCTACAAACAAACATCACATAACTTAACTAAAATTAAAAATAAACCGGCCCTAGAATCATTTGTATTTTTTTTTTTTAAAACAAACAACATATTAACGGAACAGCATTATTATAATCAATTAACAACATATGTCAACATTCGAATTCAGATAAAAATAAAAAAAAGTTGATCCTAGTAAGTAATAATATAAATTTGGAGTGAGATCTAAATAGGTTGGGAATAATAATATGATATAGTGATTGATGTAATGAGAATGGAATAGATACCTGATGTTGAGATTAGGGTTTGGAGATTTGGGGGTTAATTTTGGAGTCGGCAGAGAGGATAATAGATTGTGAATAATGAAACGGGATACACTTCACCCACCTCCGTTTTATTATCAGGGATTAAACACAACTACATACATACCTCATTTATTTCCTTTTATATTCTTTTTGCGTATGGCGTCGGGATTTTTAATGTTCGTTTGACAAGTAATAAGTAGTTTGTTTTTTGTTTTTTGTTTTTTTTTTTACATGTTCGTTTTTTGTCGCTTTATGAAGTAGCATTTAGGAGTGTTAAGTATTTAAAGCTATTTTACATTTATGACGTTACTAAACGTTTTTATATAAATAAATTGTTAATTGCTTACTGCTATTTTTGTCAAACACACCTTTAATCTTAACTAATAGATTAATGTTCTCTTTAATTTGTAATAATAGTTAATTCGTAATAATAACTTCATATGAACCAACTGGGCTAGCTCAGTTGACCACCAAGAGTAACTTTGAGGAGGTATCCTTGGAGAGGTCTTAGGTTCGAGTCTCACCATGTGCCTTCAGGGGCTCGATAAAATAGAAGCCCTAAGGAGAAAGGTTTGATGCTTGCATACTGCCCAATTGGATGTCACTGTGGGCTCGAATTACTAACTACTAATTCGCCGTTAAAAAAAAATATAATAATAATAATAATAGCTTCATATGGTAAATTTGATGCAACTTCTTTGTTGGTATTATAGACAAATAATTTGAAATTGAAAGAGTAGCAACTTAGGGTGTATTTAGTTGGTGAAAAATATCTCATTTTTTAAAGAAATTTTTCATAAGTAATTAAAACACTAAAAACCTGTTTACTCACGCTTTTTATTTTTTTTCAAAATTTTTTGAAAAAGTGAAATTCTCACTTCCCAAATTTTAACTAAAAAAATAAAAATCTCAATATACCCTTCTGCATTTCTTTTCTCTCTAAAAAAAATTAAAAAAAAAAAAAAAAAAAAAAAAAGGAAAAAAGATGAGATATGTCAATCTACCATTCAAGTATCTCATTTTAACTGTAATCGTCATTGGTAACATCTCAAATCTTCCATCCTCGCTGTCGCCGCCTACCGTTGCCAATTTTTAAAAAGGAAAAATATAACCCGATCTAAATGAGTTTTCAAAATTCTCAACTTTGTCCTAGAAAAAACATCATTCTCTTTTTGAAGAATCTAAAAACAAAAAAACATGGAAATTTTTCTACAACTAAACACTACCTTACTTTTTTTTAAACACTCTCACCAAAATTTTGTTTCCATTTTAGTATTTATGATGTTACTTATGTGATAATTTAGTACCGGTAGTATAGTGACTTGTTTAAAGGGATTGATAAAAGTTTTTATTAATATAATGTAAATTAGTGATTGATAAGTTAGACAAAAATTAGGATAATAGATTTAGCTAGTTTAATAACCGTGCAAAATAACCTTCAAGAAGATGTGATGATGTTTAGAGTAATGGAAATGATAGAAAATCTCTCCTGAAACCTTAAAGTGTCTGTTTTTAATTAACTCAAAAACAATTCTGCTTAGGTGATTGCAATTTAGATGTAAATCCACTCAAGAATAATTCAAGTGGGGTTTGAATAAAAATATTTAACATTATTATCTAAAAGTATACATTATTGACATTTTTATTTAAAAAGAAAAAGCAAAGCAAAAGAATTAAGGAAAACTCCTAGCATCTTTTCACTTGCGCTTTACTTTTGTCAACAATCCAACAAGTAGTAATATTACTAGAATTTCGTTCAAAAAAAAGTAATATTACTAGAATAGAAGTGGCCTTCTTTGACCTCGCAAAAGAAATAAAGCCATATAGATTGACCTCGTGAAGCTTTCGAACAAATTATATTACAAGACTAGTTTATCTCATCTTTATTCCTTTTTTCCTGGATGAATCTTTTATATAATAAAAGAATTACATCATTTCGGAGTTTTTTTGACAAAACAATCTTATGAGAAAAAAAATTGGACCAATAAGGATGCTTGAAACTGACACGCGTGCAAAATCGTGCGATGTGATTGGTTATTAAAAAGTCAAAATTGAATCTAATTTGGTCAAACTTATTAAAAAAAACGCCAAGCAATGAAATCCTGTGAAAAAATATATGTGTCAAATATGTGAAAAAAATAAACTTACAGAACACGGAGGGATTACTTTGCAAATGTTTAAGAAATCAAAACNGGAAAAATATAACCCGATCTAAATGAGTTTTCAAAATTCTCAACTTTGTCCTAGAAAAAACATCATTCTCTTTTTGAAGAATCTAAAAACAAAAAAACATGGAAATTTTTCTACAACTAAACACTACCTTACTTTTTTTTAAACACTCTCACCAAAATTTTGTTTCCATTTTAGTATTTATGATGTTACTTATGTGATAATTTAGTACCGGTAGTATAGTGACTTGTTTAAAGGGATTGATAAAAGTTTTTATTAATATAATGTAAATTAGTGATTGATAAGTTAGACAAAAATTAGGATAATAGATTTAGCTAGTTTAATAACCGTGCAAAATAACCTTCAAGAAGATGTGATGATGTTTAGAGTAATGGAAATGATAGAAAATCTCTCCTGAAACCTTAAAGTGTCTGTTTTTAATTAACTCAAAAACAATTCTGCTTAGGTGATTGCAATTTAGATGTAAATCCACTCAAGAATAATTCAAGTGGGGTTTGAATAAAAATATTTAACATTATTATCTAAAAGTATACATTATTGACATTTTTATTTAAAAAGAAAAAGCAAAGCAAAAGAATTAAGGAAAACTCCTAGCATCTTTTCACTTGCGCTTTACTTTTGTCAACAATCCAACAAGTAGTAATATTACTAGAATTTCGTTCAAAAAAAAGTAATATTACTAGAATAGAAGTGGCCTTCTTTGACCTCGCAAAAGAAATAAAGCCATATAGATTGACCTCGTGAAGCTTTCGAACAAATTATATTACAAGACTAGTTTATCTCATCTTTATTCCTTTTTTCCTGGATGAATCTTTTATATAATAAAAGAATTACATCATTTCGGAGTTTTTTTGACAAAACAATCTTATGAGAAAAAAAATTGGACCAATAAGGATGCTTGAAACTGACACGCGTGCAAAATCGTGCGATGTGATTGGTTATTAAAAAGTCAAAATTGAATCTAATTTGGTCAAACTTATTAAAAAAAACGCCAAGCAATGAAATCCTGTGAAAAAATATATGTGTCAAATATGTGAAAAAAATAAACTTACAGAACACGGAGGGATTACTTTGCAAATGTTTAAGAAATCAAAACACCATGATTTCATATTCAAATCTAACTAAACTATCTAAACCAAACACCTTCCTAAATTTTGGGTAAGACACAGATTAATGTTTCTCAAGATTTGGGTAAGGGTTTTCATATATATTGAGGTAATCTATTTGTATTTTGATTTTTTTTATGTTTAATTGTTAAAAATTGGATCTTGATATCTATTAGCAGAGATTATAGATATTCATGGAATTCAAAGACAATGTTCATGAGTTAACCAAACACAACTGTAAAGCGGCTGCACATTTGTATACATTTAGTTGTGGAGTTTATTGAATTTTAATGTGTTCATTATAGTAACTTATAGCTTTTAGATGTGGAAACTAAAATATAGCTGCTAATTTCCGTTTGGAAACTTGAAAATAGATGTTGACGGTTTATGGTCGAAGAGATACTGATTGTTTGACTTCAAGTTTTGTATTTTGTTAAAATTGTGTTTGTTAGTTCATTTGTTTATTTTAATAGCTTATAGTATATTGATTTTAGGGAAAGACTTTGTCTATTTCATTTTTAAAAACTAAGTTTATAATTCTTAACTAAGTCAGTGCGTAGCTCAGCTCAAAGCTGTAAGGTAAGCTCGAGCTCGGCCTGATAGCTCGACGAGCTTTCATCTTCCTGACTTCAGCTTGGCTCGAGTAAGATTGGAATACGGCTCGAGCTCGATTGCGACGAACTTATGAGTAAAGAAGTAATCAGTCATAGCCTCATAGATAATTTTAAAGAATACAAAATATCGTTATTATACAAAGCATTCAGGAGCATTATAGTTTAAAATGGATTTAAGCAATGAATCCTATTTCTTGATGGTATTTCCTATAATTAAATGTCATGTATAACACGTTATGTCGTTAATTATAGTTGCTTAATTTTGATATTTTGAGCTATTTTGTTTGTTTTGTTTTCATTGTCTTATTATAATGATATAATTGCTGCACTGCAGATTCAACAACATAAATTAGAAATCCGATTTCAGACATTCTTCGTCACCACCAGATGGAATAGGATTTGTGCCGCTTGGTAATAATTTAAATTAAACATCGTACCATGTCTTAGACATTATAATGAGAATGATTATTTTTCTCAAATTAAGGTATTGGCATATATGTATTCTTTTAGCTTTAATATTTGTTTCAGTGAGATTATAAGACCTTGGACTCTGGTCTTCTCAAAAACATGAAGTGGAAAGTTTAGTTTGTTTTTGTGCTGTTAATTTTGAAGGCGGTATTTATTTTGTGTATACTTGAGATATTATAGTAAAAAATGTGTAACTAATGGCAAATACTTTTGAAATTGATATTCGTTTAGTATGTGTTATAATAAAGTAGCAGCCTTTTAAAAAATATTGATTGTTACATTGTTCTTTGATATGCTTATATAACATGTAGTTAAAAAGTTTAAAACATGATGATGTTTTTGTTATGGCCTATTTAGGAAGGTGTTTCATGCAGTAGTCTAAGGGGTTTATTGAACCTTTTATTGCAGTTTGGATATACAAGACTCGGGGGTCGATGTAATACTTGACTTCCTCAAAAGGAATGACTTCGCTTGGGCTCAGGCGGCTTTGCCAAGCAAGATTGATAAACGGTCTGCCTTAGATTTTTTTCCCCTTTCCTTTTCGGCTAAGAATGATTGTATTTGTTATATTAACTATAACCTGCGTGTAAAAATCTCTTGACATATTATTTAGCCAGTTTTTTTTATTTTATTTTTTTTTTATTATTTTTTTTAACCATGATTTCCGACCTTTTGAAACCTGTTAAAATAAGGAGCACATTGCCTTAACTTAATCATAATTTTTCTGTAGATTTTGTTGTTTGTTAATTTCGTTTTAAGTGATTTATTTAGGTGGCGTATCCATATGAGAAAGGCATTCTCTCCGGAAAAAGGAAATTCGTATTCCTGAAGATGTAGAACCTGATAGCAAAGCTGATGAGGATGAGGATGGTCATGGACTTAAAGAAATGGAACTCGACCGAGTATTGGGATAACATAATGTTCTAGAAGACTAATCAATGTTCCTGCTTGGATTTCCTCTCCGAAGCTCAAAACTATGATATACTTCGTAACTGGAAGAAGAATAGATCTGAATTAAAGGAATATTGTAGTGGCATTGAGATTGATTGCCCATAACTCGTGGTGTTAGAATATGTTGGTCAAAGAGGTCCTTTATGTCTTAATAGCTTAGATAACTTGAAGAAAGTTGTGATCTTCCCTGAAGACAAGATGCAACAGAAGATACCGTATCAAATAGGGGATGATATATGCGAGATCTTAGCTGACATGTCTCATGTGAAATCTTTATCAATCAATCTTTATTTCATTCAGGTAGATTCTTAGTCTCTTTATGCATGATCTTTAGTTCTCCTAAACAATAAGCATGTTTGCAGAATATGGTATAACATAGTTATTACTAACTAGATGTTGCAATACTCAAGGCCATGCAATATATTTACTCATTTAGTCTAATAGTTACAATTCATATATCAACATAATTGTTTATTAAGCTATCATAAGTTCATAACATAGTCATCTTCAAAAATAGTCCATAAATATAATTGATCATCCACTCAGTTTGTAGTAAAATATGAAAATGGCAATATGCTTGCACCCAACGTAAGCTGTCCAATTTTCCTTAAATGTATTGTTATAACTAAAGCAATATTTGTGACTCAAACTATATTGTGTTTTCCAGAAAAGAGTAGCTATTGAAGACATTAATTATGGAGCAGCAAGTCAGCAACTGAAGTAAATAAAGTTGATACTGATTGCATCCACCATGGGTTTTGTCTACATTAAATAGTGGGTTATGTGTTCGTGAGGATCGCGCGTCATCTAGACCACCAGGTGGTGTTATCATGTGGGAAATTGTGTTGAAAGGCATTGAGTGCACCACCACATATGCAATATTTCTGCTTAACTTGCACCGGAAACAAAAGAGTTTGTCATTGAAGAAAAGTGGCTCGGGGTCAAAACAATAGGGTGGTTCTGATGGTGTTAGGTACTCAAAGTCAACATCAAGAAAGAAGTCGTGAAGTGTTAAATTGTAAGAACAAAAGTTCATCGTATCAAATTGGTGGTTTTAAGTGCAGTATGACTCTTTTTTGTGAAGTAATGGTATGTAAAATGTCATATATAATTGTTGATTTTCGAAAGTCAATGGAAGTAGGTTTGCGTGTTTGCTATGATGTATAAGTAATGCTATGTTCACAAATGGCCAAAAAGGTTACGTCTATTTGTAAGTATTTATCTTTAGTTAGTATGTGGGTCTTTGGTGTTTTTGTGGTTACGATATATTAGAGTTGTTGATCTAGATCGGTTGGTGAGATGGTATATTATCCACGCAAAGCGACGGGCACAATTACATTTTGTTATTTTGCAGTAGATGTTGATATTGTGTTTGCTAGATGAATGGTGTATATGGTTAGTCTGTGTAGAAAGATAGGGAAAGTATCGGGGGGAATTTTAAAATTTTGAAAGTTTGGTGGGTTTAGGTTTGCTTATTTTTAATATTAGGCTTGGAGTGAGGTTTGAGATCTGGTTGAGGATATGCATGATTTATAGTATAGAAGATGAACAAAAAAGGTTTTATTCCCATTGAAGGAAAAGCTGGCTCTTTAATGTTTATCCATAGTGATCTTATTCGTAAGAGGTTGTTACTTGACTAATTTAGTATGTTATAAGTAAAGTGTTGAATTGCTATGTAATCTTAAGTTTGATCTTGATTGGTTGGTTACATTTTCAAAAGAGAAGTACTATGTCCATATAAGATTTACAAAAACAATTCCAAAAATTGACATAAGTATAATTTGACTAAACCTTAAAATTAGCTTTCTTAAAAGAGAAAGTTCTTCATTCCAAATCTCAAAAGTCTCAAACCTCTTCGTATAGATCTAAACATTATTCCAACAACAAACCAAAAACTAATCCGATCTGTTTTCTTTCTTTTGTTTATGGATTTGTGAAACGCCACCCACAACAAATATTTCACCAAATGAATAATAGTTGAACTTAAAACAGTGAGATGCTAACACAACCGTTAATATTCAGCATAAGGTTAAACTATAATCCTATTTAAATTATTGATACACAAACACAACATGCGGTAGACCGTTAGCTAAACTTTGTTCATAAAAATGACCATGTCTATGCAAAAACAATATATGAGCCTTTACCATGTACACATTATTGATTTTTTTTTTTTTTTTTTTTTTTTTTTTTTTTTTTTTTTTTAAAAAAACCCGTGCGTGCACGGGTATTATAACTAGTACTTTATACGATGGTTCCCAACGAGAAGTCATCTAGGTATCTCTAATCACTTTTGACTAATCTATACTACTTATAATAGAGGAAGACACTTCCCTCCTCTTTAATATTTTAAGACCACCATTAATACAATTTTAAGCAAATACAACCTTGAAAGCATTATTTACAAGTATTTAAAGCACATATAAAACTAAAAACACACTACTCATATATTACAATTAATACACTATTAAAAACGTCACTTCATTCAAAAATACAAGTGAAAGGAGCATAATTTACAAATAGTTGAAGCACAAATAAAAGTAAAAAATACTATTCAACACACACAATTAATACACAATTTAATTCACCGTTTCACTAAAATATACAACTATTTAACCACAATGTACAATCTAATTAAGATTCCAAACCATAAATCTGAATCCAGCAGCCCAAAATAATGTAACATTTATTCGCCGGAAAATTTAGTCACAGGGTACCCGCCGCCGCATCGCGCGGGTACCCTGCTAGTTTTAACTAAAACATGATGGTGCAAAATGACTAGAGTTTCTAGCTCCAATGCATAAATGTATTTATGACATACATCAATTAGCATATGGTTCTAGTCTAGACGCTTTCAATGAATACAAATGTCGGAAGAACTTTACCTTGAATGTCTAGAACTTTTTTTTTCATTTAGTGTGATTGAACTTTATTGTAAAAAAGATATACAAGGAGGCCTACTAATTATGCTTAATATAAGAGTTATATGCAAAACATGAAGAGATTTGTTGTGTTTCAAAAAATGCCTGAGAGGCTGAGACCATAGATTGCACGAATTGAGCTTGGGAAAAGCTTCTTACAATTGCAAGGTTAAATCACTAGAGGTGATCATGGACACCCAGGTATCATGCTAAAAGTTGTGGCAACACATGCCCTATATTTTTTATTTATTATTATTATTATTATTATTATTATTATTATTATTATTATTATTATTATTTGTTGTGGTGTCTAATAATGACATCAGCGTTCTCAACCAATCTCCATTACCCAATGATTTCATTAATGATACTCTTGTGAGTTCGTTTGTCTCAAACGAAATAGCCTACAAGTAAGGGTGCTATCTTGCATATGGAATTTTTTAAGAGTCCAAAACATTTGTTATGTGTTCTTTAATCTTGTTTTAATTATTGTACGTTTTGATTCGGAATGATATATATATTTAATTTAGTCGTTAGATAAAAACAACTTGAAAAAGTGAAAAAGAATTGATGTAAAATCACTCTTATATCTTGAAGATGCACTAATAAATTAACTTGACATTAACATGTTCTCTATTTATGAGTGATTTGACAATAGTAGCGGAGCTTGATCAATTTTTTTAAAAAGGTCGAAAGAGAATTCATGAAACTTAAAAGGGCCAAACTAAATATTATTTAGAAAGTTTAAAGTTTATAACATAAATTATGCATCTTTTATGCGTAAATACAAAGATATAGGAGTATAACGTAAATATGACAAATCATAACGACCTCGTGGTTCCTAATCCCCATGTGGCTCTGCTTTTGTTTGACCACCTCTTCTTTCAAAACAAAACTATAAAAATTTTCAATATATAATTTCATAGTATGTCTTAATTCAACCTAAGTATTCCAAAGTAGATTAATCTAAAGCAGTGTTGCAAAAATCGGCCGAATCGACCGATTAATCGGCGATTAATCGGTAATCGGCCCAGGACCTTGGAGAGAATTCCACGGAAATCGGCCGATTAATCGGCCGAGTCAAGAAAATCGGCCGATTAATCGGTAAAAAATCGCTAATCGGCCCCGGAGCGCCTCAGTACCGATTCACGATTTTTGCAACATTGATCTAAAGGGATGTTCCTTTTTTCCTCCCTATAAAAATTGGGTTCATCAAAGAGTAAATATTAGTATTTCTTTTTGAAGTGGGTCTCATTATTTTCCTTATAATCCTCTATATCCACAAGCGATAAAAAATGAATCCTTCCCCAACAAGAAGCAAAATTAGACATGGGCCTACATGGACCATACACATTCTCTTAGCTAACAAAAAATAGAAACGCTCTCTAATTTGACTAATAGCCATTGGCTTAGCGGTATAAATAAAAGTTTAGTTACAGAAAAACACTCATGCTTTTGGCAAAATTTATTATATCGGAAAAAATAAAGCAAACATCGCATTCAAACACTTTATTCTCAAAAATAAAAAATCTCGATTTTCTAATTTAATAAAAGAAATTTTTAAAAATGTTCTAGACGTTTTCCTTTCCCTTTATAACCAATGTTTTTAAATCCGGTTTGACCCAAAACTAGTTGAATCGTGAACCAAAAGCTCGAACGGGTCAAATAGAACCCAAAATCTTCCTGAAAATACAAAATACAAAATCAGTGCCAATGACAGGGAAACAAAGCCTTGGACAAATTCCCAAAAATAGAAAATACATAACCGTATGTTTCACAATGACATGGAAACACCATTAATCAAAATGTCACAGAAATCATAACGTTAAACAACATAGTTACAACTCATGTCGTAAACTGGGACATGACCCTGACCAGTATTGCCATCATAAGTTGTTCAATAAACCGCCAACTTGACATTGCTCGTAAACTGTTCGATGAAATGCGTAAAACGAACAATCATGTCGTGGAACATTATGATATATTCGTATTCTAAATGGGGATGATACTAGGAAGCACTTAACGTTCTTTCGTCAATGCATTTCAACAATGTGAAGTTAAATGCGTCTGAAATTTTTTTTGGTAACCATGTTTTCAGATCTATTGGACGACTAACTCACAAGTTTTGAGCCCCGCCTCACATACTCAAACCGGGTAAAGCCCTGCCCTTTTTGGAAGGTCGGCGTGAGCATTTCAGAGTTGTTTGCACGTAGCATGAACTGAACTTGAGACCTTAGTGATAAGTTTGACTTTTTGATCTTGGTTGAGGGCTTGTACTCGTGTTGGTTTATTGTTGTGACGTCTTTTTATGCAGGAAGCAGCTTCAGAGTTTGGTTTTGAGATGTGGGTTGGAAAGTTATGAACTAGTTGGGAACATGTTGTAGTGAGATGGACAAAGCGACAAAGCTCGACGTGTGTTTGATGTTTTTCATGAAGGGAATTGATGCAACCTATACAATTACTAAAAGTGAATTAATGGAACAGGGGAAGATAGACACGTAAGAAGGAAGAAGAGAAGATTTGAGAGGGAAAGAGACTTGATAAAATAGGAATATGTTGCCCACTGCTCCATCACATAACATTTGTAAACATAAGCAATAAGTGAATACATAACTACTAACACCACGGCATCACAAAATATTCGCCACTAGTGCTACCATTATCTAGTTATTCCCTTAATTTTGCTGGTACACGAACACGTGTCTCTCTAGTGCTCTTTCTCTTCACTTGGTTCTTAAGCTTGGGCTCTTTGCTTATTTGGCTTGCATCAGGAATAGATTGCTTTGGAGCGTGAGCTAGTGTGTTACGTTCATTGTAATTTTTTAGATGATGCTTTAAGTGTTTTTAATAGAATGCTAGTTCGTGGTATAGTTATGTGTGGACTGCAATGATTTCTGGTTTTTCTTGAAGGAATAACTGTTCATGGACGTGTTGGGAAGGCATTGGAGTTGTTTTGTTTGATGAGAAGAAAGGGTGAATCTAAGCCTAATGAGTTCACTTTGGATTGTGTGATAAGGACTTGTGATCGATTAGATGCTTTGCTTGAAGGAATGACTTTTCATGGACGTGTGATTTGATGTGGATTTGAGTTTGAACACTCGATCGGTGGTGCCCTAATTGAGTTCTATTGCAGTTGTATTAAGCCCAAGCGTTTCTGATTTGAATTCTCAAAAAATAGACTCATAATAACAGGTCAGATTGAAAGAAGCAGAGTTGGTATTTAATGGCCAACTTAATAAAGATCCATATAAATTGATCAAAGCCTATTCATTGGCTGATCGATTTGAGGATCCAGTAGAGCTGCTCGACAAAAGGCCTCACAAAATTTTATCGTCCATTATGATATGGTGTATTAAAGAAACGGCGATCTGCATAAAGCGTTGGAGCTCTTTGAAGTAACAAATTAGGAAACGAATATGGTAACATGGAGTTCAGTGATCTCAGGTTGCATCAACAACAATCAACATGAAAACGCATTAAATTTAATCTAAAATTATGCACAAATTGTGTGTGGAAAGTTCTTTTGCAACCGTTTCCCGCTTGTTTCATGCATGTTCATGTATCGGGTCTCTTCGAATGGGGAATGGGGCATTAGTGGATATGTACTTCAAATGTGGGAACATAAATGATGCTCAATCATCATTTACCAGCATTGTGAATCCGATTGTGGTTGCCATGAACTGCTTTGCTTTATGGATATGCACGTCATGATCTATGCTTCAAGGCGATTTCACCTTTTAGAAATGTGGTCAACCATGGAATCAAACCAAACAGAGCAACTTTAGTTGGGGTTCTGTCAGCTTGTGCTCATGCAGGTTGGGTCAAATGAGAGAATCAAGTACCTTCATCCAGGAAGCAGAAGAACTGATTAAGAAAATGCCATTCAAGTCAGACTGTGTGGTGTTGGGAGCGTTACTAAAAGTATGTTGATTATGATTTGACTAAAGTTGGTCAAAGAGTGACTCGGAAGATGATCATTATGCACCCTAACCCTTAATCCGTCTATCTGATTAGAGGATCCTGGCCGTAGTTGGATTGAATTTGAGAATAAAGATTGTGTGTTCTCTGTAGAAGATAGATCACATCATCATGTTATAGCATATTTTTTCAAGTCTCGACCACTGAAAATTGAATATCTAATCCATCATGTAACTGGATGATGTTTCATAAACACTTAACAGCACCTAACATGTGTATAACAGGTCATCATTTCTAACTGACCACTCCTTTATATATTTTCATATTTTGTTTGCTTGAATTCTCGTTATCCTTTCACTATCGTCCATGGCTCCATTTTTGTTGTTTTTCTTATCCATATCATAATTCTGTTTGTTCGCCTTAAAACTCAAACATGATCTTACATTTGATGCTTCGTGCACCAAATTTTGTAATTCTTGACATGTGATACATAAAATGCTCAAGGGTTCCATTTATATAAATCGGAGATTTTGCCCATGTTAGACATGTCAATAGGATTGTATAGGTGGATTTGATTTGATTCAGCATCTTAGTTTAAGCCTAATATAGTATATAGATTCAAACAGTGATACTCTCTTGTCATATCAATCTATATGATCGTGATAAATTTCTATGTTATATAGCAAATGATTGGGTCTTATATATGAAACATGGCCCCACAATACCTTCGTCTGATCTACAGCTGCGAGGCTTGAGTAATGTGCACGTCTAGCATCAAAGTTTTCAGAGGCAACTGTGCATTATAGCTTTCTCCCTATAGGCATGTCATGTGTATGTACGTGACTAGGATATTGTTTAATGATAATCATTTAGTGCATATGACTGAAGGTGACATGCTTTCTGTCATTTTTTGTGGTGGTTGGGTGGGAGGGGGAATCCGAACACCTTATAAAATTATCGACATATGTATTCTCGATATAAAATCTAGAACACAGATTCCTTATATGTATTCTCGATATAAAATCTAGAACACAGATTCCTTGTGGTCATTATGTTTCCTCTGCTTTGTGACGTTTCTTTGAAGTGGTTGGATCATTAAAAACGAACCTAATTCTGTCATGAAGTGCTTGCTTTCGATTTAGTAGACATGTTGATAGGTCACAAAAGTTGTCATTGCTCCACCTAATTAGCATCAATTTTGGAATACACCCACTGTTTCTCATAACTTAATTTTAGCGCTTTAATTAGTATTAATATTGGCTCTTTGTGTTTTTGAGCTTTTCTGTAATTGCAGTCTGCAACATGAACTTATAAAAGCAAAAATCCGGCTCCAAAATTAGTAGAAAACCAATACTGTTTTACGGAATTCACTAATAAAGCTGACAAATGTGTAATCTGAGCAGTGAAAGTGACATAAGATACAATTAGCAAGTGATGCATATGATTACATAACATAAAATAAACTGAACCATTAACAAATGGTTGGAAAAAGCTTAAAATGAACAAAACCTTAATGAAAATACCTGAAATGCATAACATACTCTAGTAATTGCCATTATAAGTAATATGCTTTTATTTTGTGAACAGTGTGAATAACTTTCAAATGTATTGATTGAAATACCCTTGTGTTCTTCTTTTTTTGAATTTTAATGTGTAGCAAAAAAAGGTCATCATTTCTAACTGACCACTCCTTTATATATTTTCATATTTTGTTTGCTTGAATTCTCGTTATCCTTTCACTATTGTCCATGGCTCCATTTTTTTGTTGATTTTTTCTTATCTGTATCATATTTCTGTTGGTTCGCCTTAAAGACTCAAACATGATCTTACATTTGAATATTTGATGCTTCATGCACCAAATTTTGTAATTCTTGACATGTGATACATAAAATGCTCAAGGGTTCCATATATATAAATCGAAGATTTTGCCCATGTTAGACATGTCAATAGGATTGTATAGGGTCTTATATATGAAACATGGCCCGACAATACCTTCGTCTGATCTACAGCTGTGAGGCATGAGTAATGTGTACGTCTAGCATCAAAGTTTTCACAGTAATGCAAGTCAGCTATACGCAGCTTTCTTTGTTCTCTTTTATGGTCAGCAAAGGGAGGCAACTGTGCATTATAGCTTTCTCCCCTATAGGCATGTCATGTACGTGACTAGGATATTGTTTAATGATAATCATTTAGTGCATATGACTGAAGGTGACAGGCTCTCTGTCATTTTTTGGGATGGTTGGGTGGGAGGGGGAATCCGAACACCTTATAAAATTATCGACATATGTATTCTCGATATAAAATCTAGAACACAGATTCCTTATATGTATTCTCGATATAAAATCTAGAACACAGATTCCTTGTGGTCATTATGTTTCCTCTGTTTTGTGACGTTTCTTTGAAGTGGTTGGATCATTAAAAACGAACCTAATTCTGTCATGAAGTGCTTGCTTTCGATTTAGTAGACATGTTGATAGGTCACAAAAGTTGTCATTGCTCCACCTAATTAGCATCAATTTTGGAATACACACACTGTTTCTCATAACTTAATTTTAGCTTTTTAATTAGTATCAATATTGTCTCTTTGTGTTTTTGAGCTTTTCTGTACTTGCAATCTGCAACATGAACTTATAAAAGCAACAATTCCGGCTCCGGAATTAGTTGAAAACCAATATAAATTTACGGAATTCACTAACAAAGCTGACAAATGTGTAATCTGAGCAGTGAAAGTGACAAGATAATTAGCAAGTGATGCATATGATTACATAACATAGAATAAACTGAACCATTAACAAATGGTTGGAAAAAGCTTAAAATGAACAAAACCTTAATGAAAATACCTGAAATGCATAATATACTCTAGTAATTGCCATTATAAGTAATATGCTTTTATTTTGTGAACAGTGTGAATAACTTTCAAATGTATTGATTGAAATACCCTTGTGTTCTTTTTTTGAATTTTAATGTGTAGCAAAGACACAAGGGTATTCTAGTCAATTCACCTGGAAAGTTACCGGCATTGTTCACAAATAAAGGTATAATACTTGCAATTGCAATTACTAAAGTAGGTTATGCGTTTCGGGTATTTTTAAAAAAGTATTTAGTTAATTTTCAGCTTTCACCCTTAAAAAAACAAATAGCGTTAATATCATCACATTCTGGTAAGCTGATATCTGCTGATCAAGAGTTGATTATTTGAGTCTTTTCTTCATCAATCTTATAATCTGTTGGCACCACTACAACCGACACATGTTGTTTGTTAGTTTTCTCATCAACTTTTTCGACATCCCATTCTAGTTCAGGTTTTGGTTCCACCATTCCTCTGTTTCTGTATTTGCAATACACCACCAATTGCAATGCCCCGAGAGGGGCCCCCACCAGATTTGGAGCCTGAAATGCGGTGATAATTTACTAATCTTCCACATAAAAAAATTTGAACTTTTAAAAAGGTTAAAACACAGCTTGCATGGTACTAACCGTGATCAGAAGATCCCGTTGTAGCAGTCCATATGCCATCCATAGTACACTTGCAAGAAACGAGAATAACGACAAGCTAAATGGCATATATTCCACACTCTTTGTCTGAATCACTTGTTTCTGAAAACAAAAATCAGAGATTATATACATTTAATGAAGTGAAATTAGGACACTAAAAGAACTAAAAGTTTTGTCTTTAATTTTGGGTACTCACCATGGCAATAAGAGGAGAACTATACATGGCTGCTGCTGCAAAAAGTCCCACACTTCCAACTATTTGTTTTCTGGTTTTGTGATCATGGAATACAAAAGTTGAGATCAGTGCGGTGATGGTGAAGATGAGTATAACTCCAGTTGTTATGATCCCGGCCTTCAACTGCAATTCCCACATCGCAAAATTGGTATGTTTTTCGTACAGATGACGCAATTGCATGCAAGCTAGTGACGATAAACTATATACATGTAAATTAATATTGAGACATACCTTTTGTTTAGGTGAAGTGAACCATATGAAAATGACAATGTATGAGAACTCAAGAAGGCTACCGAGACCATTAGTGGTGATCATTGGAAAGTTCTCCCATCCATAGCTTACGACAGGCAAAGCATACCAAGTCCACACCAAGCAACTCATGAAGGACACGGCGTAAGGTACAAATGAGAAATCTTCTGTGCTTTTCTTCCTTATGACCCCAGCAAAAGTCCATCTTCACAAGAAACACACACAAGTTTGATGTTACTCAAATGTTTAGCGATGTGTATATATAATCAGCTATTTTCCATAATATTTGATCATATAAACATTGGATTTGTATCTTACATGGGAGCAGCATAAAGCATAAATGAGGCAGCATTTCCTGTAAAAAAACTAGTATTTTAGACTTGTATATTCATACAAATGAGAAAAGATAACAAATTAATATCTAAAAATATCGAAAAATACCCATTAGTCCTACAGCCATTCGCAACATGACAATCATGTTTTCTTGTTAACTTTTGTTGAAGAAAACAAATGGTGTCAAGAAGAGATGGTGAAAGCGAAGTGTAGGCTAGGATTAAGTGCTATTGCTTTGGACAATGTAGCATGCATTTGGGGGGCTATATATACTACCCGCAGGAAGGGAACTTTATCTTGGCATCATTTTTGAGTTTTCAATTTTAGAGATTATTATTCTTCTCAAAAAGATGATAGTCGGCCACTGTCGATAGGAAGCACCTAACGTCCACATTGCAAGATGTTTCATGCAGTAAAACTATACTCCGTAATAGTATATAATTTTGCTAGTAGTAGTCAATAAAATTGTGTTACGATTGATAATCTCTAGATGCTTGTATAGACTCAATCAGTTAGGCTTTTGTATCTGGCTTCTTTATAGCCTCTTTCCGTTTTAATAATATTTGTCAACGTTTTAAAACCCGGTTTCTTTTATCGACCCGGTTTAGTCACCGGTTTAACTGGTAGAACCGCTGGGTCGAACAGGTTCTACACTCATGTACACTTTTTTTCTATATTTAGTATATAGTGTTACATGATCCCATGATTTATCTGACTTTATTCCTACATTCGATTGAACATATAAAAAGATCGAGACTCTACCGATAAGTTTTATTTGTAAGTTCTATATGTATAATAATATGACTTAGGATCAAATGAGAAGAAACCGTAAAATAAGAAGGATAAGAAATAACTATAGCTATATATTAGAAACGCATCGATTTGAATTAGATGCATCATTAATCTTTTAGATGCATCATAATATACTTTCTAACAAAAAATTAAATGCATATACATATATTAGATGCATTTCATCAAATTAGAAGAATCCTATGTATTTTTCATCCTCTGCAGGTCAAATTTGTTGCTAGTACTACTTTGCATCTTTTTCACTTCAAAATCACTTTCGAAACTAATTGGGATGCATATAAATGAGTAGAGATGCATCTAATTCAAGTCGATTTATCTCAAATATGTTATTATAGTTATTTCCCATTCTTCTCATTTTTGCAACAACAATCGACTTATGATTCTTAGTTATAACAGTCTATATTACAACTACATTTTTTTAGCAAAATATTAAAACTATATTAGTTGGTGTTTCTAAGATAGTATATAACTCTAATTTACTATTTTACAAAATTTTAACTAATATTACTACTCGTCAGTTCAACTTGTTAATTAAACTTAGAAAGATTGACGGAAAATAAAAAAGTTTTTTAGATTTTTGGATAAAAGTCATGATTCGGCCGGGTATATCAACCCGGGTCAACGAAAAACAGGCGGTTCAATTCGAGCCGGTTCTCGGTTCAATCTGTTGAACCGGGCAAGTCAATTCGGGTTTTAAAACATTGATATTCGCAGTTAAAAAAAAATTGTGTTGGGACTGCTGATCATTTCAATATGTCAGTTATATTTCTAAGTTCTAACTAGGAAAGAATCATAGTAAGATGATAAAACTAGGCACGATCATTCAGGCAGCAAAATGGTTTTTGGTGCTTTTTAAAATATTCCACCTGAACCTGTGGCCTGGATTAGGAGTTCTATTTTTCTTTTTTCTTTTCTTTTTTGTGGATGGGAGTAGTCTGACTCATGGTATATGAGCATTTAGTTTTTATATTTTACTTAAATAATGCTCTTAGAGTTTGAATGTGATAACTTAAAATTTTGGGATTTTGTTTTGAATATTTTCTTAATACTTGTTTATGGTTCACTTATTGAGTGGAGGATGCCTCAAGATTTCCACTATCAAGTGATTTAATATTCTTGAGGTGCTTGTTTGGACATTTGGCTTTTATGGTAAAAAAAAGAAAGATAGTGAACATAAAGTAAGGGTGAGCATCGGTCTCGGACCGGACCGGACCGACAAGACCGAAGACCGAATTAAGGCAAAAACCCGGACCGAGACCGAGACCGAATGTAGTCGGTCCGGTCCGGTCCGGTTCGGTCCGGTCCGGTCTTCGGTCGGTCCGGTCCAATTAGGCATACTTTGGCAAGTTTTTTCGGTTTTTTGGTCGGTCCGGACCGGACCGGACCGGACCGAGGACCGAATTAGCCAAAAAGCCTAGACCGAGGACCGGACCGAATGTGATCGGTCCGGTCCGGTCTGGTCCGGTCCGGTCGGTTTTGTCGGTCGGTCCGGTCCATTTGCTCACCCTTAACATAAAGTACTACATTATTTTTGGGCTAAAATTGAAAACTTCTATCCACTTAATTAAGTTGAAGAAAATGCATAGAGACATAACTTGGAAAGCCTTTGTATGACATGATTATTAGCATGAAATAATGAGTTACATGATTCATTTAGGATGCCTTTGTAAAGAGAATGTCATATCATACAAGCATATAACATTTGATTTGTGAAATTCACCAAAAAGTTTAGATAAATAACCAATCGCAAATCTCCATCTTACATATTTCTTCACATTTTTTTATCCATTTTATATACGCGACTAAACAAAATTTCTCTCCCTTTCCAAAAGTCAGCAATTGTCCGTCAATAAGCATTGCAGAATGTAGCTATATGGTAGTTAGATAGCATGGGTACACTGCTAGTATTATTAAAAGGTATTGAGTTTAAGCACAGACATTAACAAACACATATATATGTGCATTTTTCAATATTCGGGAAAGATAATTAAGTTACGTGATTCGGATTTTATTCATACACATATATTCTTGATAGAAAAACGCCGTAAAAAAATTGGCTAGTCAAGCTACCTATCTAATCAACATTTTAAGATCATTATGCATCGATGCTCGAGTAGTTTGAGAGATCTTAAATTGGTTTCTTATCCGGGTTCATTTGATTTATGTCCATCAATTTTACTTACTAATAATGCATATCTAAATCCCAAACCTTATGTATTATTTTGGAAACAAATATCGGAATCCAACACATGAAGAGTTTGTCATTGTTCTCTAAAGGAAATATCACAACCTAAAACATGAGAAACAATGGATCAAATGGTCGTCAAATCACGTGTCGTGTTCGATTGAAAAATATATCCTTTTTAGGGAACTTATAGAGAATAAAGCAAGAAAAAGCTACATGGGGATGCAACTCTTTGATAAATTGATGGATCCCGTTGTCTCGTGCAGACATGCCCAACATGCTGCATTCTGGTACATACAACTAGGTTTTGGGTTGTATCTACGTACAAGCTTTAAATGCTCAAAACACTATTACGAATTAGTTAAAGTTATAGTGTTCGAGCATACCAAAGTTACTACGTACAAGGTTTTGGGTTGTATCTACGTACAAGCTTTACATACAACTAGGTTTTGGGTTGTATCTAGTTAAAGTTATAGTGTTCGAGCATACCAAAGTTACTAGAATGCATTGTTATAAGGCCAAAATTTATACTAAGCATTATTATTATTATTATTATTATTATTATTATTATTATTATTATTATTATTATTATTATTATTATTATTATTATTATTATTATTATTATTATTATTATTATTATTATTTATTTTTATTTTTTTTCACTCTTTTATCTGCAATAATGGCACTAAAAATATAGACACGGGTAAACATTTTTCTAGGAGTGTTCCAATAACCGTATCAATAATACCACAATAACTAAAACACCATTCCAACTAGGGCTGAGCAAAATCAACCGAAAACCGAACTGACAAACCGAGCCGAACCGAACTGAAATCAACCTTATTTGGTTCAATTTTTGGTTTTATATAATTATGGTTTTTCAGTTTCGGTTTTACTTGGTTCGGTTCGGTTCAGGTCAAATCCAAAAAAAATACACCTAAACTATCAGTTCGGTTCGGGTTCGGTTCGGTTTTGCTAGGTTAACTTCGGTTCGGATTCGGTTTCTCTAGGCTAACTTCGGTTCGGTTCTCGGTTCACGTTTCCTCAAAATCGGTTTTTGGTTCGGGTCTTGTTTGGTCGGTCGGTTCTTGTTTGACCCGTTGCTCAGCCTTACTCCCAACCAATAATTGTTATTTGTACATGTAGGTCCCATAACACATCACTAAAAATACCCCACATACTCACAAATTAAAATAAAAAATAAAAAAATAAGAGAAAACACAAACAATGCTCGCCATTTAATCCACAGAAGGTCGAACGTACTACGCCACAATGGCGCCACCGTTGGTGACCAAAAAACACCAATAACATGTTGTTAGTGCATTGCACCGTGTACTCTAAACACAAAAGTTGCACCACAGCGTTGTGATAACAACTTTGAATCGTAAGCCGTCCATAACTTTGAAAGGGGTGTGGCACACCCATAACATTTAGCGTAAAGTTGGATGTAACTTGCTCAAATACCATGCTTTTAAGAATTACGAATGAACACTTTCTAGGTATTCTGACTACATAAAGAATGACACATGAGATTGCCCGGACGGAGGCACCTTGGGTTGGGTATGATACGGGCCATACCCGATTTTAGTTCAAAAAGTGTATTTTTTTTCTTGCGAAAATGGTGCTTTTCGGTACACACAATCACCGATAATATTCTTGCTCCTTTATCTGTGTATGATACAACTTTATTTTAACCTAAACTTTTGTTAGTACAAAGATTAGGTTAGCCAAAAAGTTCTTTATGTTAAATGTGAAATGTTAAAAAAATAGAATAAATTGTAATTACGGCTTACCAATGATATGTGCTTTTTTTCTTTAGGTCTCTTAAGTTCTTACTGTTTACTATACATTTATTCCTTACCAATCCGCAAAGTTGACATTTCATTAGTTACTATCGATGATGTTTTCATTGGTGGCAAAGTGACAATCCACAATGTGAGTGGCTATTTGGATTGTTCCCTTAAATATATATTAGCGGTATTGTTGTATGATAGCTGTGTTACTACGCTTATGTTTGACACATGAATTATGGAGAGATTATGCTTATTTTTGTAAAAAAATAAGCTACTTGAAAAATAATCTTCGTTTGGCAACATAACTTATAAAAGATTATAAAAAAATAATAATAATCTTCTATAATCTCTTAAAATAAAAGGTTACTTCATGTAGCTTATAAAAATAATCTCTTTTTATAATCTCATCTTCAGCACCAGTTCCAGCACCATCTCCAGTTCCAGCAACAGTTACTTTTGCCAAACATACCCTATATATCTTTTTAAATTAGTCTCGAAATTTTACTATTGTATAAAAATTTGTTAATGGTTTTTTATACATTGGAATTGAAAGCTTTTTGGAAGACTTTTAACAAAGACTTGGTATCGTGTGTAAAGCTTTTAGTTTTTTTACTTAAATCTTCAATAATGAATAGCTTTTGGACTAGTTTTTGCACTGGCAAAAGATTAACAACATAACTTTTTGATTAAAAAGCTTATGTATAAAGTGCATCAAGTCTTTAAATCGTAGAAAAGCTTCGATTCATGAAGCCATGAAAAGGTTGCGTCCCTGCCAAGGCCGTTCTCGAGGGTGAGTGAGGGCGTACTGCCCAAGGTCCCTAATTATTTAAAGCCCTAAAGTTTATGTTTGATGTATAAAACTATAAAGATGTTATAAACTATGAATAAAAACAATAAGCGAACATTTTGTATACAATAATGCTTAAGGTATGACAATTTACGTAACCTTAAGGCCCTATTTTCAGTATTCGCCCATGGCCTTCAAAAACACAAGGTCCTTGATACCTGCACGTGTCAAATATAATTCAAAGTACATATGTTATGAAAAATGAAATCTACATATAAGCCAGCAAAACATATACTACGTACATCAAGAAAACCATAGTAAACCATCTAGTAAAAATATATCAACTTGCAAGCTAAAAGATGACAATATTTGTGCATGTACGTCTCTAGTCTAGTCAACTTTTAAGTTTGAATACTAAAGCAACACAATGAAAGATACCCATCATTGTAACAACCCACAAACTGAAAGCATGTATATGTAAACTAACATGTTGATTTAGACAAATACAATCCAGTTACGAGCTTTGTATATATTATTATCGCTAAAAAATAGTAGAATTTACACATTTTTGTTTTCGCAAATGTGTGTTAAACTTTGTTGCTTGTTTGTCTTCAACCACTATGTAAATTCTATTTTGATGAATAAAAAATTCGTGAATTTAGAGGGAAAAAATGTGTAAAACTTAGTTACATTAATAAGTGTGTATAAAAATTGTGAAAACAATAGATTTTTAACACTTTTAATTGTATAAATACTGTTCACACTTATGAGGAAAGGAAATCTAAGGTTTCTCCATACTTCAAATTGTGGAAAATTAACTGTAACACTAAATTTTTTCACACTTGAACAAGTACGGAGAAATTAAGTGTTACAAATGACTTTCACACTAATAAGTGTGAACATTTCTTAGATTTTTCCACACCTAAAAATGTGCACTTTCTTTTGTACAACTATAAGTGTCGAGAATTTATTGTTTTACAATTTCTTTCACACTTATAAATGTAACCAATTATACCATATAACATTTGTTGAACTGAAACTTGGGAGTCGGTATTGTTGCGAAGTTGTCGGGTAAGAGGTCGGCTGCAGGAAGAGGGTGGCTCGGGTGTATTGTGGAGCGCGGCTCGAGCCGGCACTATTCACACGCCGAGCTGAGCCGAGCTATTGGTTAATAGGATTAAAAAAAAAATGCCTTCATGCTGTTTCCTCATAGTGGGTTTTCCACTCACTTGCTGTTTAGTTTCTTAGCCTAATTGCATGTTTTACACATATTTTTCATTATCAGAAATTTGGGGTGTTAATTGCATGTGTTGGGGTTTAATGGTTTTATAATATAGTTTTTATATAAACAAGTTAACATATTAGACTTTCAAATATACTAAATAAAAGAGGTAGTGGAAGCGATTAAAACCACCAAAATGGATAATATGATTCATATAATTAATCACGTAATAAAAGATGTGTTACCAAACTTATGAGCTCGGTATGATCGAATAAACCAAATAACCAATGTAGATTATCTCTACGTTTGATCCACGCTACACGTTATGTAATACCCTCGAGATGCTAGTCTTAAGACCAATCGAATACCCGAAAGCATACCCCTTTACGCCTTAAACTTGGAAGATAAAAGACGAAAACCAAAACCCTTTGAGGTGTTTAGTCGATCGGCTCAAAGAGAAGAAAGGGATAGGAGAGTTTAGTTTTTATGTCAACTTATGAGGGATTAGATCCTTCTAAACTTAATCACCAAGTTTAATCCTACCTCCTCTTTTCTTCCCTATGTTGGCCGATCCCCTAAGGGGTATAATTAAGAGTTTCCTAATTTTGATTTAGCTAGTTTATTATTAATACAATATCCATAATAAACTGATAAATATTTAACCTTATTATTTATTAATTCGTTTTTAATAAATACATAAGTTAATGACTTATAAATCATTTCGGTGTTAATATAATACAAATATATTATTTATATTATAACTAAGAGAATCTAAGTGTATTTGTGTGTGACCCCATAGGCTCATATAAACTTAGCCGTATAAATATGTAATGTGCTTTGAGCATATTCCATCAGCATGTTGTACACCTATTTTTCATTATTAATTCTAGAGCCATTTACATAAGGAATCGGCGTTTAATTTGTTTGGTTTTTTATACAGAAACTCAGACACACACGATAGATGCATGTAAGAACATTAGAGCAGGAATTTATTTTATGCAAAAAATATGAAAGTATTTTAGGGGTTTTGGTGAAAATGATAAGTAGAATGCCTGATTAAGGTCAATTTTCTTGATTTCGCATTTAGGTCTGAAATTATTTTAAAGCCTTTGGTTGGGGTAATGATAAGGTTTAACCCAAAGGCATTAAAAATGCTAAATGATAGGTTTTAAGATTTAGTAAAAGATAAATTGGCAACTTATATAGTAATTAAGTGTGTGACAAAACACAATAAAAAGGTCATATAGACAAGTTGGGGTATTTAATGCTTAGATCATAACTAGATATCACCCACGACCGTCAGGATAGATAGTTATAGGAAAAGACGTGTAGGAAATAATGACCCGTATTAGACTTGCGCTACAAACGACCCACTAAGGCATTGCTAGTTAGACATTGCACTTGCGAATCATGTCGTTAATAGGTTAGAAGAGTAGCTAGGCCAGCACATCTTTCTCTTATTGATTTAAACTTCGTTTTCATTTCTTCGCGATCTAACCTTTTGCAATGAGAAGCCTCAGCTATTCTGAACTTGTCACCAAAATTTGTTTTCTTAACTTTATGCACATAGAAACTTTGTTTGCTTTCTGTTGAATTGAAATGAACGTACATAATTCACCATCTATTTTTTTATTCTCGGTAGAAAGTGTACCAGACCCACTTTAGCCGCTAAATTGGCATTAAAGTATGTAGAAATGATGAGTTAGATAACAAATTAATAAAACTTAGGTGTATGAATGATTACCCATGTCACAATCCCTTCATTGTCGTATCTGCTTTTCACCCTTTCATGCGGAGCTAGGATTTTTAGTTAAGAATGTCAGTCATGCTTAACGCAAAAAATCATAGTTATCATAAATATCGCTTTAAAAATTAATCTATAGTGTCGTCTTTTGTTGTATAAGTTATTCATTTGTGAATTTTGTATACATATTTATAGAATAAGAGGAGCTGAATGTAAAAACTAGTAGAAAGACGGCTTATACTCTAAATAATTAATAAATGAAATGAGTTGATTAGAGGTGGTTTAGCATCCACTAATCAGTAATCACCCTACTAGCTCAATCCCTGCTTTCATAAAATCATTTATCAAACAACCGTAGTACGCACCATCAAATCAACCACGAAATCCTTCGCCTTTCATCTTCTTTTGTGTGTTCAAACTGTTCAGTGAAGACCTTCACCAAAACATAGCTAAAAACCACGTACTACGCGTCATGCTGAATGGGCGGTGGTGACATTTTAACAGACCCTTGTTGCGGGTTTGCTAAGACTATATGTTAAATACTTAAATGTAACTTTTTACTAATTATATGATTGTAACTATACTGTGTAAACATAGTTTCATTCTTCCCCTTTTTTTTTTTTTTTTTTTTTTTTTTTTTTTTTGAACGGTTCATTCTTCCCTTTATGGTTTCAGTTTTCCCTTTTTAACTCGCATTTGCATTAATAGTAAAACACTTGACACCATATTTTTATAGATGTGAGTATGCATGTACAACAGCAGAAGTGATAAACAATATCAGGATTTTATCTTATTAATTTATACATCATCGCCATATCACCTCACTTTAACTATCATATGCAAAAAATCATAGTGGTGTATTCCAATATCACTCTTACGTTTGTATTTATGTAATCTTACTATCCAATCAATACATTACACATCAATCTTTATTACTTGCCATGCCTGTCAATTGAACCCCGATTGGGGAAGAACGACCTTGATCTCGAAAGCAAAGGGAGTGGATCAGACTTCGGTGTTGGATCTGTACGCATGGGGACACATGTCACGTCAAGATATATATTGCTACTCCGAGTACTTTATATCATAGTACTATTTACTTTTACTTATATATTTTTAAAGGGTTAGGTTTTAATGAGATTTGCAATTCTAAGTGAGAAATGATAAACTTGCATAAAAACATCATAACTTTTTTCTCGTTCCTTTTTAGTAATTTTTGTGGTTTTTCTTCTTTAACTCTCCAAGGATACTAAAAATTGGTTTCTTTTGTTAATTATCTATAGTAAGAGCATCCACTATAATAGTTTACGAAAAAGTTTATAAAATGATGAAAAGGTCTAAGCATTTGCAAACCATAGTAAAGAAAGGTTTATAAATAAATACGTTTAGAATATCAAACTTCTTCATAATTAAATAAATTTGGATTGTGTATGATATTTATAAAGCTTTATGAGGTTTATACATAGTGAACTGAAAATAGGTTTATAAAACAAAAATGTTTATAAATTAAAATTATGAACCTTTATAAACGTTTAACATAGTAGATGCTCAGATTTAACTCTCTTTCCACAACTTTTTTAGGATTTCTTAAATCGAATTTTAAGCAAATACAAGTCATCTTACTATTTTATAGCACAAAGCCTTTTTGGGCATTAAATGCATTAAGATAGTTGAATATCTTAAAAATTCAGCAATACAAGAAATAAAGTATCAAGTACAACCAATTTAAACACAATTTTCTAACATTAAATACCTCAAAAACTTAAATTTCTGCAGCATGCTGAACGGGCGATGGTGAC
Source organism: Artemisia annua (assembly GCA_014162995.1). Lineage (NCBI taxonomy): Eukaryota > Viridiplantae > Streptophyta > Magnoliopsida > Asterales > Asteraceae > Artemisia > Artemisia annua. Next base: position 86,116 of record LBNU01021327.1, read on the forward strand.
ATTTTAATAGACCCTTGTTGCGGGTTTGCTAAGACTATATGTTAAATACTTAAACGTAACTTTTTACTAGTTATATGATTGTAACTATACTGTGCACAACTAACTTTTGCACAATTACATACATAAATTAACTGATCAATAAATACAATTAATGCGATTACTAAAACACCCTTTACATAAGAAATACAAATTATCAAGCATATTGTACAACCAACTTAAACACAATTCATTCATTAAATGTCACGGATACAAATAATAAAGCATATTATACAAACTATTCAAACACACACACACACACAAAAAGCAATTTAAGAAACACAAATAATAAAGCTAAAATTACAAAATATTTTTCTTTATATTTTATTCTACTGCATGTATTTTTAATCCAACCTCAATTTGTTTAAAACTACATATATATATATATATATATATATATATATATATATATATATATATATATATATATATATATATATATATATATATATATATATATATATATATATATATATATATATAAAAAACACGGTTTGATTCGCATAATCGATGATATTTAAAAATAAAAACCGAAATTGAACCTTAGGGCCCTATTTAAAACTACATATATTTTATATTTGATTCTCAATTTGTATAAAACATACTTGGAAGATTTTCCGGTGCTGACGGTCATGGATAGGCCAGATGTGGTGGATAGGGTATTTGAGCGAAAGATTCACAGCCTAATAAGTTTTGTAATGGATCAACAGCCATTCGGGGCTATAAGCGCAGGTATACATACTACTGTTTGTCTACGATTATATTACTACGAATAGTTTAACAATGAAAAATATTATTACTCAATGCTTTTGTGTTCTCAGAATTTGAAATAAATCAGTAATCTATTTATTTCTCCATAATCAATTTTTTATACAGTTGAGTTCCAGAAAAGAGGCTTACCACATTGTCACATGCTATTATGTCTTGAAGAGCGGTCAAAAATTAGCGGGATGAGAACGTGGATAGATATATATCTGCTGAATTACCGGATGAGTTTGAAGACCCGGAAGGATTTAGAGTTGTTTCAGAATTGATGATGCACGGTCCCTGTGGCCCTGCAAATCCAAATGCCTCGTGTATGCAGAATCGCTTCACATGCAATAAATTTTTCCTGAAAGATTATTATGCAAGAACTTTTATTGACAAAGACGGGTACGTGCACTATCGAAGGCGAGATGTGGATTTTATAGCAACGCGACAGGATATGAAATTCGATAACGCTTATGTTGTTCCATACAATTGTCAGCTAAGTATGACACTCTATGCACACATCAACTTGGAATGTTGTGGATGGACCATGCTAATTAAGTATTTATTCAAATACATTTCCAAGGGAACTTAATGCATCGTGGCATGCATAACACGACCTATTAGGGAGCCGTCTTGTTCAACTATTGCTTTTAATGCCCATCAATCCTCCAGCAATTGCTCTGTGTTACATATTGATGAAATTAAAAACTTCATTGATGCAAGATTCATGGGCCCACACGAAGCCTGTTGGCGAATCTTCAACTATGACGTCCACAATAGAGATCCAGTTGTACTGATTCTGGCAGTGCCTTTAGAAAATATGCAACGCGTGACTTTTAGAAACAACCAACACCTACAGGCTGTTGTAGATAACCCAGGATCGCATAGCACTACAAACACAGAATGGATGCGTTTCAACGAAGGATCAACTTTGGGTCGCCACCTTACATATCTAAACTTTCCGACAGAATTCGTTTGGTCAAAGGAACATATGGACACGCCGCTATAATCAAAATAAGCCTGCAATCTGTAACACCCCGCCTTATAGACCACAATATGGTCCGCTTTGCCCATAGGCTCATGGCTTAATTTTGTGGCCCTCATGTGAAGACTTTCCGGCCAGTCACCCAAGCCAGTATACTCTCACACGAGCTTGCTTAACCGTATCGACGATTAACCGTTAGACTACAAAACGCATTGTTGTTATATAAGGCGAATGTTAACATATGTCCCAGCATCACTCCAAGTCGCGGCCAATGTGTGATTTACCTAAGGTGTTATACAATCGGCCGTCCTTACGTATGCACACCCAAGTTCAGGTGATCTCTTTTATCAGAGGATGTTATTATGTCACCAAAAAGGATGCACGTCCTTTAGGAGTATTCGTACAGTTAATGGTCACACTTATCCGACAAATAGAGCCGCCTATGAAGCGTGGGCCTACTCGACGACCGGGAGTGGTCGCCTAATTTAGATGAAGCATCTGTTTCTGCAACAGTTGAGGAATTAAGAGCACTTTTCATATAGATTTTAGTCTTTTGTGATGTGTCAGATCCGATATCGCTGTGGAATTCACATTGGGGAGCATGTCAGACGACATTCCTAGGAGACTCTCAGAATTACTAGAAATTCATATGCTTCACGTTAATGAACCAGAAAAAAAGCAGGGGTTCTTTTCTAGTTATTAAAAAGCACTGAAAATCTGAAATACTAAATAAGAAAGTATAAGTAATTAATTGCTTTTCAAGTTTAGAAAATTTGAAAAAATAAATAAATAAATAAACACTTAAAAAGCCTTTGACAATATTTGAACTTAGGCCTCTAAGTATAAATAATAGGGCTTTAAACGAACCGAACAAACATGAAGGGAGCATTGTTCATGTTTGTTTGTTTAATTTTAACCGGACAAATAAATTGACAAGCTTAAACGGACGAATTTTCTTATTCATGCTCGTTTATTAAGAATTTGAGCTATTCATGTTCGTTCATAAATGAACGTTAATGAACGTAGAAAAAAAATATAAACTTTATTAAATTATGCATACTATTTTTGTTTTATAAATGTTATTTTGTTTAAATAAACCAGTTTTAAAATTATGCAATTAAAAGATATGATATACGAACATAAACAAATAAATGAGCATAAACGAACGTTAATAAACGAGTAATTAGGCGTTCACGAACATAAATAAACGAACGCGACTTTTTTTCATGTTCGGTCATTTAACAAAATGAACGAAAAATTTGTTCATGTTCGTTCATTTACTAAATAAACTAACATAAACAAACTTTTTACCAAATGGTTCATGAATTATTCACTGAACGTTCAGTTCGTTTACAGCCCTAACAAGTAATACTCAACCTTACAAGTAATACTCAACCTAACAAGTAATACTCAACCTTACAATATAAGTAGGCTTCTATTTGTTATGGATTTTGCAAACTTATCTATAAGACTAGACGAATACCCATGCAAATTAAAGCAACAGTTTATAGAGGGAAATATTATACTTGCGAACTTGTATTTTTGTGTGATCCTTAATGCAACACTTACGAGTTCAATTGGTAGTTATTGCGTGAACCGGTATAATCGATTATTGTTTAAAATGTGTAGAATCTGTTCATCTGTAACACCCCCAACTCAAATATGGCAGCTACAGTGCTGGGGGTATTACGAAAATAGAAACCAGGCACATTTTTAGTAAACGACCACAACTCGGGACGTTTAAAATGTGACCAAAACATATCATTCGATTTATAAACCATTTAGAGTACAAGTACTCTTTATATAAAAGTTGCAGCGGAAAGTAAATAGAGTTTGTAGCGGAAATTAGACAAAGTATAGCAGCGGAAAAGTATAAGACACGAAAAGGTTAGACGAATGACATGTAAAAATAGGGTAGTAAAGTAGTTAAGCTGCCGTGACAGAATACCACTCCAGCCAATGCCACTCCTCCACGCCCATTATATCATCATGCCAAGCTAAACATCATTACCTGAAAATACATGCTTAAAAAGTCAACACAAAGGTTGAGTGTAATCCATAGGTTTAAAATATAAAGTTGAGCACAAGGTTTAATCATAAGATATGAGCAACATATGCTAATATCGGGTAATCAAGATAACAACCAATGTATAGAGGCATCCCTGTGCATATAACATTGTTGATGATGCTAAGCTCATGACACGCAAACGTTAACCACAATCATAATATCAATATAACCGCGGAATTTCATAGTATAACAATGCCCTCAAGGTCGAGCACTTGCCATTTACTCGACAAATCGAATATAGTACACCACAATTTGCCTATCTAGCAAAAGGAGTGGGAGGGTCAATTCCTATAGCGCTATATCCCTATATTCGCGTTCACTCGCAAGTGATTAATGGTTCATGATCTGAGGGTCTTGCATAGGCAAGGCAGAGCTACTTAGCACATCGTCAGGAAAGCATACCAATCAGGAAAGCATACCAAAAATACTTGTGCTCAGAAAACATTTAAAGCATGTATCTCACCCCATGGGTTTATAAACATTTAAAAGATAAAAAGTGGGGCTATGAATCACACCTTAACAACAGCAGGTAACGAGATATATATGTCAACCAAACAAATACGCCTCACAGCAGACAATCCTCAGCACAACCTAATCATATAAATATCATAACTCAGCAATAGTACTCGAATACTTTAATAGTTAATGCTTGAATGAAGTTTTATAAAAGATGATGGCGTTTGAAAGAAAACATTTTCCAAAAGTAGTCTCGTGTGGAAGAAAGATAGAAAAGAACAAGTCGGCGAACCTTAAAACATATGAGAAAACAACAAAGACTCGAAGAATACTCGTCAAAAGAAAGGAAGAACAGAAAAGAATAAAAGACACGAATAGATAAAGACAACAATTCCTAATAGTCTCGGTATTACCCATTTCCCAAAATATATTAAGATTATATTTGATAAAGTATAGTAAAGATAATAATTAATTTTAGTAAATTTCGGCATGACCTGCCCGTTTATAAAGCATTTCCCGAGTCATCGACTCTTTTAAATACAAATAACGTTAATAATAATATAAGTGTAGATATTAATATGATTGGATATATCATTCACGTTGTCCATTAGTTGTTCAGGTTTATCGACCATTTCGTATAGTTCGGGTTCCAGGTACGTTAAGATCTTTAAGGGCCTAACGTACCCTACCGTCTCGTGTACCAAAGGGTCCATAAGTCCAAATAACCATAGCCGCAAATCCAATACGTCCAATACAAGTTCACAAGTCATATCACAAGTCTCAAATGCGGATACCAAGTCCGTCATCCAAATCAAATTAACTTTAACAATTTACATTTTAAATTTCATAGTTATTATTCCGTATTAATATTTACCGTTTAACCGTTTAAAACTAATAATAATAATAATAAGGTTAATAATAATAATAATAAATATCCGAGACTAATAACCAAAATATCCCGACAAAACATAACCAACTACATCAAAATGACCACAACCAATCCCATGTCTCGCCTCAACCGAAATATACCAAATCTATTCCTAACCCGTCACTAACTTAATAACAACAACATCGATTCGCAAACCACTTCGGCTAACCAAATCCACATCCAAAACCAAATATATTCATCCCAAATACACCAACAACAACAATAATAATAACCAAACACCACCCACCACCACCACCATGACTCGGTGGTGGTGGCGTGAGGCTGCCGAGACAAAACCAAACCAAACGGACCTCACAATATAATAAAACAACCAAAATACCATTTCACTCGTCACTAAACTCGAACCAAACACATATAATAACCAAATCTCACCGAGTCACCGAGTTGACTCGGTGAGTCGACCCAAGTCGCGACCCAAACGGACCAAGAAAACAATCCACACGAGTTTATTATTAAAACCTTTATTAAAAACACTTTTAATAAATAAAAAACGTAAATAAAAACGGATTTATAAAGATTTCGAAATTAGGGTTTTGTGGTTTTTGAGTTTTTATAAAAGAAAACGTGAGAATAAGGGGTGGGGGAGGTTCGGTTACTACGTAGCTCGCCAGAAAATGGGTTTTGGCCGGAAAAGTCGAAATTCGAATGTTAATTTCTTAGATTTAGGGCGCGTTCGTGGGTTTGGGGTGAAACGGGTTGCGGGGATGAGTCGGGGATGTCCCGATCTATAAATATGGGTAGGTGGTGTAATCGGGGGTGGCCGGAAAATTCTCCGGTGGCCGGAAATAGTCGCCGGATTTCTGGGTGGGTTTGGGGGCCGGCGTGGGTAGAGAGAGAGAAGAGAGAGAGAGTGTGTAGTGTGTGTGTGTTTTTGTTTTTATAAAAATGAGGTGGAAGTAAAAATGGGGGTATTTATAGTTATAAGTGTAGGGTAGTTTTGGGATTTATTAAAGTGGAGGGTGATTTTTGTAAATAAACTCAAGGGACTAGTCTCGCCAATTAGTTAAACTTTTCATAAAAACGGTTCGGGACTCGAATGACATAGCAAACGGACTCGAAAAATTACGAAACTTGCGCCATCGTTCACGAAATAGTTTTTCCAATAAAATCAAGCATAAACTTCAGAGTTTTTCTCAAACTCAAAATAAATCAAATAATTTGGCAAATGAAACAAATTCGAGTTTTCTAGGTTGTGCTGAGTAAATCAAGGAATAAATTCTCGTTCCTAATATATCTCACGCTCCTCAAATCCAATTTAACATGCTTTAAAGTTTTAAAACGTTTCAGGCTCTAAAAATAGAAGTTTGGCTAGGATTAGGTTTTAGGAAAAATACCAGGTGTTACATAACATACATCATATTTAGAAATCCGTCCCGGATTTAGTCTAGGTCACCAGTCCCGGTTTTGAAGAGTTTTGGGTACTTGCGTTTAAACTCATCCTCGCGTTCCCAAGTGTACTCAGGTCCTCTCTTGGAATTCCAACGAACTTTCACAAGAGGGATACGACTCTTCTTCAATCGCTTAATCTCGCGATCCATAATCTCAACAGGTTCTTCCACAAAATGTAACTGCTCATCTATCTCAATCTCATCAAGCGGGATCACCGCAGTTTCATCAACCAAACACTTCTTCAAATTGGACACATGGAAGGTAGGATGAACTCTACTAAGCTCAGGTGGCAATTCCAACTTATATGCCACGGGACCAATCCTCTCTACAATCTTGAAAGGTCCAACATACCTAGGGTTCAGCTTTCCTCTTTTACCGAACCTGATCACACCTTTCCAAGGTGATACTTTCAACATAACCCGATCTCCTACTTGAAACTCCAGGGGTTTACGCCTCACATCTGCGTAACTCTTCTGACGGTCACGAGCTACTTTCAATCGTTCCTTAATCTGAGCAATCTTCTCGGTCGTCTCTCGGACTAAGTCCGGACCGATAAGCTGTGCTTCTCCTACTTCATCCCAACAAATGGGTGAACGACACTTTCGACCATAAAGTGCTTCGAACGGTGCGGCTTTAATACTCGCATGATAACTATTGTTGTAGGAAAACTCAACTAAAGGCAAATGGATATCCCATCCATTTCCGAAATCTATCACACACGCACGTAGCATATCTTCCAAAGTCTGAATGGTTCTCTCGCTTTGACCATCGGTCTGTGGATGGTAAGCGGTACTCATATCAAGTTGTGTTCCAAACGAGTTCTGAAGTGACTGCCAAAACTTCGAGGTAAACCTGCTATCCCTATCGGATATGATAGACACAGGTACTCCATGTCGAGAGACTATCTCTTTCACGTAGAGTCTAGTCAGCTTATCCATACTATAGTTCTCCTTAATCGGCAAAAAGTGAGCAGATTTCGTCAATCGATCGACTATTACCCAAATAGCATCGAATCCAACAGAAGTCTTAGGTAACTTAGTGACAAAATCCATCGTAATCCTCTCCCATTTCCATTCTGGGATCTCAGGTTGCTCTAGCAAACCAGACGGTTTCTGATGTTCGGCCTTTACCTTGGCACAGGTAAGACACTTACGAACATAATCAGCAATCTCAGCCTTCATATTGGGCCACCAATACAACTTCTTCACATCCTGATACATCTTATCAGATCCTGGGTGAATAGAATACTTAGACTTATGAGACTCAAGTAAAATCAAATCTCTTAGTCCTCCAAACAAAGGCACCCAACTTCTTCCTTTGTAACACAAAGTTCCATCCGTTCGTTTCTCCAACTTCTCTTTCTCAATCATTCCATCAAGTTTCTCTTCCTTGAGATTTCCTTGTCTCACTACTTCTTCTTGAGCTTGCAAAATCTGAGCGGGTAAATTCGAATTGATCGTCATCACCAAAGCTCGAACTCGTAGTGGCTTCAACCGTTCCTTTCGGCTCAAAGCATCAGCCACAACGTTCGCTTTTCCAGGGTGATATCGAATCTCACAATCATAATCACTCAACGTCTCTAACCATCGCCGTTGTCGCATGTTCAACTCCTTCTGATCCATGATATGCTGTAAACTCTTGTGGTCGGTAAAGACAACACACTTTGTACCATAAAGGTAATGTCTCCACAACTTAAGCGCAAAGACTACAGCTCCTAATTCCAAATCATGAGTGGTATACTTCTCCTCATGAGTCTTAAGCTGTCGGGAAGCATAAGCCATAACCTTCCCTCGTTGCATCAAAACTGCTCCTAATCCTTGATACGAAGCATCACAATAAACCTCAAAATCTTCTACTCCATCAGGCAAAGCCAATATCGGTGCGCTACAAAGCTTCTGTTTCAAAATCTGAAACGCTTTCTCTGCTTCATCTCCCCATTCGTACTTCTTATCCTTGTGAGTCAACGCTGTCAACGGTTTGGATATCTTGGAGAATCCCTCAATGAATCTCCTATAGTACCCAGCCAATCCTAGAAATTGACGAATTTCTGTGGCATTAACAGGCGTTGCCCATTTCTCAATAGCCTCAATCTTAGCGGGATCTACATGTAATCCTTCTCTATCGATTACATGACCTAAAAATTGTACCTTGCGAATCCAGAACTCACACTTAGAGAACTTCGCGTACAATTGCTCGTCCTTGAGCAAGCTAAGAATCGTCACCAAATGTTGCTTATGCTCCTCCTCACTCTTGGAGTAAATCAAGATATCGTCGATGAAGACTATCACGAACTTATCCAAATAAGGCTTACATACTCGGTTCATGAGATCCATAAATACTGCAGGCGCATTGGTCAAACCAAATGGCATAACTTGGAACTCATAATGACCATAACGGGTCCTAAACGCCGTCTTGGGAATATCCTCTTCCCGAACTCTGAGTTGGTGATAACCAGATCTCAAGTCTATCTTAGAGTAGTAACTCGATCCTTGCAATTGATCAAACAGATCATCTATCCTTGGTAGCGGGTAACGGTTCTTCACCGTCAACTTATTCAACTCACGGTAATCAATACACATCCTAAACGATCCATCCTTCTTCTTCACAAACAATACCGGAGCTCCCCAAGGCGAAGAACTAGGTCTAATGAATCCTTTATCCAGCAATTCCTGCAATTGCTTGGACAATTCCTCCATCTCCGATGGTGCTAGTCGATACGGCGCACGCGCAACAGGTGCGGCTCCTGGAACTAAATCGATGCGAAACTCTACTTGTCGAGCTGGCGGAAGGCCCGGCAAATCTTCAGGAAATACCTCAGGAAAATCATGCACTACAGGAACATCCTTGAGTCGCTTCTCTCCCGACTCCTTCTTAGCCACATGAGCTACGAATGCATGATATCCTTTCTCGATGTATTTCATGGTCTTAATACACGATATGATGTTCAGGCAAGTTCCACTCCTATCGCCTCGAACAATCAAAATCTCTCCATCGAAAGGGATATGAACAACTCGTTCACCACAAACAATACTCGCTTGGTGTTTGGATAACCAATCCATTCCAATCACAACGTCAAAACTCCCAAGCTCTATCGGCATCAAATCGATACTAAACGGTTGGTCTAAAAGGGTAAGGGTACAACCTCGAATCACGGTATAGGTATCTACTACATCACCATTAGCTAGCTCAATGCTAAAGCTGACACCTAACGGGGTTGGGGTAAGCCGGAGTAACGGCGCAATCTTAGAAGATATGAAACTCCTATCGGCACCCGAATCAAACAAAACTCTAACACGAAGGTTGTTGAGAAGAAACGTACCAGTGACAACATTCGGATCTTGATGTTGCTCACCATTCCCCATCACATACACTCTACCTCGAGCACCTCCATTTCCTTGTCCAGCATTCTTAGGGCATTGGCTCCTATAATGGCCACGCTCTCCACATCCAAAGCAAGTAACTACGGGCTGAGCATTCGCTCCTGTTGCCACAACTTTGCTTTTACAAAACCTCGCAATGTGTCCAACCTTCTGACACTTCATGCACCTCACAGCACACGGTCCAGTATGGTGCTGCTGGCATTTACCACAACGAGCCTGCTGCCCAGCATTCACTCCTCCTTGTGCTGGTGCAGCCACAAAAGCCTTAACGGTCTCTTGTCTCCTGTTCTGCTGGTTATGGTGATTGTGGTTACGATACTGGTTGTTGTTGTTGTTGCGGTAGTTGGAGTTGTTGTTCCTTCGGTTATCTTCCCACTTCCTCTTATTGTCAAAGTGATTTCCCTTCTGAACAGCACCATGCTTAATCACTTGATCCATAAGACGTTCAGCCATGCTGATGGTGTCATCCAAAGTCTCAGCATTGTAAGATGTCACATGTCCTTGGATACTCGCAGGTAATCCTCCAATGAATTTCTCAAGCAACTTCTCATTATCAGGCACCATGTGAGCACAGAATACCTTCAACTCCTGGAAGCGGCGCACATATGCAGCAAGATCATGGCCCTTCACAGCCAAGTAGTAAAACTCTGTGTCCAACTTCCTCAAATCACCACGAGAACAATACTTCTTAATCATAGCTGCCTTAAAGTCATCCCAAGTGGTGCTGAATGCATTCTCCATCCCTTTCTCTTGGGCATAAGCATTCCACCATGACAAGGCATGCTCCAACAATGTACCCGTCGCGTACTTCACCTTGTTGTTCTCAGTACAATTGCTCCTTTGAAACACCGACTCCATCTTCTCAAACCACTGAGTCAATCCAACTGCTCCTTCAGTTCCTTTGAAGGTAGTAGGCTTACAATCCATAAACTCCTTAAAAGTACAGAAATGGTTATTGGGAACCACTCGAACTCCAGCCTGTCCAACATCCTGATGGACACCTGCTTGCCCAGCAAGCGCTGCTGCAATCCCTTCATCAATCAACTGCTGAATGGCAGCTGGGGTCATTCTCTTAGGAGGCATAATTCTATCAATCAATACATTCACAACCATTGTAAGTATTTGATCAATGTGTCAGAATTATAGTGCAAGACCAACAATACCCCAAAAGAAAAGACATAACATAGCATAGGTCAACACCGTTAATAGTACATCATCATAATACATCATAGATTTCATACTTGACATTGGTCTTACAAGAATTGCAAAACAAATACAAGCTTCTGATAAAATCTATCAACCGAACTAGTCAGTCGATACGTACTAGATAAACTACTATCAAAGATACTAACAACCATGAATGTCTAATCACTGCTCTCTCTACGACCTCCATACACAGCCATCACATCAACACTGTCACTAGGCCTGAACCTAGCCAACCTGTCATAGTACACCTGCCACTGCGTAGCATGAAGCTCATCCCATAATGACTGAATGCTACGATAATGTCGTCTGCTGTCTATATCAAGAAACACCTCTCTCATAGTCAACTGATCCACCATCCTACTCATCTCAGCCATTCTCCCATCTAGCAAATCCAAACGCTCCTGCACCCTAGCGTTCGACTGCTCCAACATACTCAACCTCTCACCCTGCCTCTGGTGCTCCAAATACATCTCTCCTGCTACTCTCCTATCATCCTGCACCTCTCGTCTCAATCCTGCAACCTCAAACTGCCTATCACCCACACGTCTACTGATGTTCCTATGGCTATTCCTACACCAGGCTACATCCCGTCTCAAATGACTCAGCAAAGCTCTAAGCTCTGCCGGAGTAACACTAGCAACTGTCGAAGACTCACCAACCTCATACGTCGTCGGAACCTCGGTCTCAAGCGCATACCCTAATGCCTCAGACGTATCCGACTCATAAGTCACATCCGAAAACACAGGCGAAGGTGGCAAGGGAGGAACATCCTGATCCTCATCCATAACCTCCTCATCATCATCATCCTCCTCATCATCCTCATCATCATCATCATCATCAATACCAACATCATCCTCTAAACCTACCTCATCATCCAAACCAACATCATCCTCTAAACCTACCTCATCATCCAAACCAACATCAACATCTAACTCCATCTCATCTTCTAATAGCAATGGGTCAACAACTGGTGGGACTGGGACAGACATTATACTCTACAAGAGCATAAGGAAGGTATAAAAACACTAGCCAAATTTTCGCGGAAAACATTTTATAAGCCAAAGCATAATAGTGGAGAAGTTCCAACTAAATCATAATATCAAGGCATGTATAAATATAAAGTTCAAATAAATTACCTGGGCGCGAAGTAGCATGAAGGGCTGGCGGCTTTCTGTCTCAAAACATTTTGACTCCAGGAAAAAGTTTATAGTCGAGTGCGAGCTCGTTCTCTATAAACGTAGGCTCTGATACCATTCTGTAACACCCCCAACTCAAATATGGCAGCTATCGTGCTGGGGGTATTACGAAAATAGAAACCAGGCACATTTATAGTAAACGACCACAACTCGGGACGTTTGAAATGTGACCAAAACATATCATTCGATTTACAAACCGTTTAGAGTACAAGTACTCTTTAGTCAAAGTTGCAGCGGAAAAGTAAATAGAGTTTGCAGCGGAAAAATAAACAAAGTATAGCAGCGGAAATGTAAAAGACACAAAAGGTTTGACGAATGACATGTAAAAATAGGGTAGTAAAGTAGTTAAGCTGCCGTGACAGAATACCACTCCAGCCAATGCCACTCCTCCACGCCCATTATATCATCATGCCAAGCTAAACATCATTACCTGAAAATACATGCTTAAAAAGTCAACACAAAGGTTGAGTGTAATCCATAGGTTTAAAATATAAAGTTGAGCACAAGGTTTAATCATAAGATATGAGCAACATATGCTAATATCGGGTAATCAAGATAACAACCAATGTATAGAGGCATCCCTGTGCATATAACATTGTTGATGATGCTAAGCTCATGACACGCAAACGTTAACCACAATCATAATATCAATATAACCGCGGAATTTCATAGTATAACAATGCCCTCAAGGTCGAGCACTTGCCATTTACTCGACAAATCGAATATAGTACACCACAATTTGCCTATCTAGCAAAAGGAGTGGGAGGGTCAATTCCTATAGCGCTATATCCCTATATTCGCGTTCACTCGCAAGTGATTAATGGTTCATGATCTGAGGGTCTTGCATAGGCAAGGCAGAGCTACTTAGCACATCGTCAGGAAAGCATACCAATCAGGAAAGCATACCAAAAATACTTGTGCTCAGAAAACATTTAAAGCATGTATCTCACCCCATGGGTTTATAAACATTTAAAAGATAAAAAGTGGGGCTATGAATCACACCTTAACAACAGCAGGTAACGAGATATATATGTCAACCAAACAAATACGCCTCACAGCAGACAATCCTCAGCACAACCTAATCATATAAATATCATAACTCAGCAATAGTACTCGAATACTTTAATAGTTAATGCTTGAATGAAGTTTTATAAAAGATGATGGCGTTTGAAAGAAAACATTTTCCAAAAGTAGTCTCGTGTGGAAGAAAGATAGAAAAGAACAAGTCGGCGAACCTTAAAACATATGAGAAAACAACAAAGACTCGAAGAATACTCGTCAAAAGAAAGGAAGAACAGAAAAGAATAAAAGACACGAATAGATAAAGACAACAATTCCTAATAGTCTCGGTATTACCCATTTCCCAAAATATATTAAGATTATATTTGATAAAGTATAGTAAAGATAATAATTAATTTTAGTAAATTTCGGCATGACCTGCCCGTTTATAAAGCATTTCCCGAGTCATCGACTCTTTTAAATACAAATAACGTTAATAATAATATAAGTGTAGATATTAATATGATTGGATATATCATTCACGTTGTCCATTAGTTGTTCAGGTTTATCGACCATTTCGTATAGTTCGGGTTCCAGGTACGTTAAGATCTTTAAGGGCCTAACGTACCCTACCGTCTCGTGTACCAAAGGGTCCATAAGTCCAAATAACCATAGCCGCAAATCCAATACGTCCAATACAAGTTCACAAGTCATAATATAAGTCATCAAAGCGGATACCAAGTCCGTCATCCAAATTAAATTAACTTTAACAATTTTATATTTTAATTTCATAGTTATTATTCCGTATTAATATTTACCGTTTAAAACTAATAATAATAATAATAAGGTTATAATAATAACAATAACCATCCGAGACTAATAACCAATCCCGACAAAACATAACCAAAACCAAATCCGAAACAAACATCACAATCCCATATCTCGCCTTCACCAAAAATACCAAATCTAATCCTAAACCCGTCACTAATCCTATAATCACAACTTCAATCCCAAATACCACTTCGGCTAACCAAAACTAACCTAAACATAATTATTAACAAACCCAATATACCAACAACAATAAAAATAACAACCAAACGCCACCCACCACCACCACCATGGCTCGGTGGTGGTGGCTAGGGGCTGCCGACACAAGGAAACAACCAAACGGAACCCAAAACTTATCCAAACAACAAAAAATACAACTCCACTCGTCACCCAACTCGAACCAAACATCAAATAAGCTAAACCCTCACCGAGTCACCGAGTTGACTCGGTGAGTCGACTCGTGTCGCGACCAAACGGACCAAGAAAACATCCACACGAGTTTCTTTTATAAAAATCTTTAATAAAACTCTTTTTATTTAACAAAAACATAAACAAAAATCGGATTTATTAAAAATTCGAAATTAGGGTTTAGTTGTAAATGGGTTTTTATAAATAAAACGTGATTAAAAGACTTGGGGAAGGCTCGAATACCAAAAGACTCGCCGGAAAATATGGGTTTGGCCGGAAAAGTACAAATACCGAATCTACAATTGTAGATCTAGGGCGCGTGAGGGTGTTTGAGACGAAACGGGTTGCGGGGATGAGTCGGGGATGTCCCGATCTACAAGATGGTATGGGTGGTGTAACGTGAGGTGGCCGGAAAATTTTCCGGTGACCGGAATAAGGGGCGGCGCCGGCGAAGGGGTAGGGTGGCCGGATTTAGAGAGAGAAAGAAGAGAGAGGGAGGAGAAGTGTGTGTGTTTTTGGAGTGTGTAAAATGAATTAAGGGTGTAGGGTGGGGGTATATATAGGTGGAGTGTTAGGGATGGGTTTTAGCTAATCTTCTTCATAAAACGGTTCGGGACTCAAATGACTTAGCAAACGGACTCGAAAAATTATAAAACTTGCGCCATCGTTCTCGAAATAGTTTTTCCAATAAAATCAAGCATAAACTTCATAGCTTTTCCCAAACTCACAATAAATCAATTAATTTGGCAAGTGAAACAAATTCGAGTTTTTCTAGGTTGTGCTGAGCTAGTCTACAAATAAATTCTCGTTCCTAATATATCTCACGCTCTTCAAATCAAATTTAACATGCTTTAAAGTTTTAAAACATTTCAGGCTCTAGAAATAGAAGTTTGGCTAGGATTAGGTTTTAGGAAAAAAATACCAGGTGTTACATCATCCACGAGCCACATTTAAGATTTATTTAAGTTATTTATTTTAAGAGGTATTTAAAGATTTACAAAGTTTATATTAATAAAATTTCTCCATTATTAAAGTTTTCATTTAAGATTTATGTAAGTTAATTATTTTAAAGGGTATTTAAAAGAATTAACTTTACTCATTTTTAAAGGGTATTTATAATGAGAAGAAATTACAGTGGGTTAAGTGGGATTCTATTTTAAATTTCAAAGATAAAGGAGGGCTTGATGTTGGTAGTCTTTGGGCATTTAATCAAGCTTTACTTTTAAAATGGCGTTGGAGATTTCTAAATGGGAACGATATGCTATGGGTGAAGCTAATAAAAAGTTGTCATGGCATAGAAGGTAGATTCTTAAATGGTGGAACAACACCTCCTAAAAGTGGGGTGTGGACTGGTATTGTGAAGGCATCCACGGAGCTTCATAGGCGTGATTTAATTCCGAATTCGGCGTTTAGGAGAAAGGTGGGGAATGGCAAGAATACTAGATTTTGGAAGTAGATGTGGTGTGGTGAGGGAACATTAGAAGCGACATTTCCTAGGTTGGCTGCTTTAGCTTCTAATAGGAATGCTTTTATTAGCGATTATTGGTCCACCCAAGGGTGGAATATTAGTTGGCGACGAGATATCCGGGGTGGGGCGGAACAAACTCAACATGATCAATTAATGGCATGTCTTCGGATAATCAATCTTAACTTGGAACAAGACATTTGGCAGTGGGAGTTTGACAATGAAGAAACCTTCACGGTTCGATCGGTCAGAAATAGTCTTGATATTAAACGTCTTCCAGGTGCTGCTACGGCGACTCGATGGTGTAATATTCTTCCAATCAAGGTAAATGTGTTTGTGTGGAGAGCTTTTTTAAACCGGTTACCTACTTGTTCAAATCTGGACCGACGCGGAATTGACATTGACTCTCTGCTATGTCCATGTTGCCACTGTAATGTAGAAGACATTAACCATGTGTTTTTTGCATGTAATGTAGCTGTTGAGTTATGGATCAGAGGGGGGTGTGGTTGGAGTTAGATATTCCGGAGTTTGTTAATGTTGAAGACATGTTTCAGTGGATTGATGGTCAAGGAGGTGGGTCTACGCAGTAGAGGATCTTAAACACAACTTGTGTTGCAACAATATGGATTCTTTGGATGTATCGGAACGCGGTGGTGTTTGATGGCTCAAGAGTTAAAAAGCATCAGATTTTTGATTTGGTAGTCATTTACTCATTTGATTGGGTATGTAATAGAAATCGTAAAAGTAGATTCAATTGGAACGCGTGGATGCAAAACCCGCGTATGTAATCTCCTTGCTTTTCATTGCTAGTTCCGTCTAGCTTTTTATAAATTAGCAGTTCAAAAAAAAAAGTTTTTAAGTTTTAAAAAATAAGCAAATTTGTTTTATAAGTAGTAAATTTATGTGGAAATTTCAAAAAAAGACAAATACAATCTTTTATATAATAAAAGAATTACATCATTTCGGAGTGTTTTTGTAAAACCCTTCTCATTGAAAAAAATTAGACCAATAGGAGAGCTTGATTTTGCCACGTAGGCGAAATCAAGCAATATGATTGGTCAATAGAAAGTCAAAATTAAATTGATTTTGGTCAAACTTAATAAATTTGGTGGAGAAATTTGGTTAAGAAAAAAAATGCATAAAAATATAGGTGTCAAATTTATGAAAACAAAAACTTAAAA
>LBNU01021327.1:103654-115785 GCA_014162995.1 Artemisia annua
TCCTTTTTCCCCTTTTTTTTTTTTTTTTTTTTTTTTTTTTTTTTTTTTTTTTCCTTTTCCTTTTTTCCTTTAGCTGATTTTAAAATTGAAACACTATACGTTTAAAGTTAATAAGATTTGTAGAATTTTATTTCCCTAAAAAACAAGTCATGCTTTTATATCCGTAGCAACGCACGGGCCAAATGCGTCCTTGTTTAATACATTAGCTAAACTACCAGGGTATTCGTGCGTTGCAGCGGTGGGTATCATGTAATTAAAATTTTCAGCAAGTCATGTTTTTCGAGTATAAGTTTTTCTTAATAATAATTTTATGAGAACTTTATATTGAAATTAACTTTACACAACAGCCAACTATTATATAGAAAAGTATATTAAGTTTGATAAAAGCGTACATTGTAATAGACCATATCATTATTTTGAAAACCCAAAATAACATCAAATCGTCCACTTAACGTGTTAACTAGTTTTAAAAAAATGACCATATCATTATTTTATCTAAAAAGACATATATAAATAAATTATGGGCACATAAGGATTGTTGGTATTCTAACTTGTTATCACAATAAAATTTGTTTTGTTACAAATGGGTCTAACAAATAAACGAAAGATATATTTAATTTTAGGCTTGTACTTTTTTTACCTTATAAATATTAGGGTTAATTTGTTTTTCTTATCGTCGTGTAAATCAAAGCATCCTTCTTAGTTCTCCCCCTTTAAGCCATATAATGACGTCTCCAGTTCTATTTTTAAACTTCTCGTGTTCTTTTGGTTTGAAAATTTATTGTTATTGATTTCCAAAGAAATTAAGTCTTTTTTTATCATCTATGTTACTCTTCATCTCTATTAAAAAAGTTAAGGTAATAAGTTATCATCTTTTATAAAATTTATCTTTTATGCATGAGTTTTATTGATGTTATAATATATTTTCTGTAAAGTTTTAACTTCTCATTTTTTTTTCATTACTCGTTTATTTTTGTGCTTTTATTGTTTAAGATAGAGAAAAAAAAAATGCAATTAATATGAATCTATATGATGTTAGGCCAATATAATTAGCTTAGGTAGCAAATGTATAATAAGTGCCTTCAAAGTAATTCGAGTGTTTCTCTTCTTTTAAATCTCCTTGAAGTACATAGTATTACCATCGCATGAGTTATTTATTTTGTGTCAAAACATTTCAACAATTTGTAATTAAAGTTGCTCATCTCAATGACGTACCTTATAGGACTTGCGCATTTGATATAGCTATACGTGTTTTAAGATGCGTGATTTTTTTTTAAGTGTTTGGCTTCTTGGATTTTAAAAATAAATGATTATTAGTTTGATTAGGTTATAAAATGTGATAAAATGATTGTATATTTGAATAAGGTGTGATATAAATAGTGCATTAATTGTATGTATTAATGTATTTCTTTAAATAGTTGTAAATAGTGTTTTTTTACTTGTAATTCTTAAAAGTTAAAATGTATAGATAAACTTTTATTGATTAATAGCAGAAGTAATACAATTCTTTTCATTATAAACAAGTGTTAAATTTTTATTTTTTTAGGTTTTTCATTTTGAATATGTTCTAAATGCTTTATAATGTATTATAAATGTGGAGTTTATGATATGGAAAATTTATAAACATAAACTAAATAAAGTAATGAACTATTACTTTTATATGACATAAATGTATAATTTTCTTTTTAAACAATCTATAATAACGTGTAAGAATAAAAGAGTGTAAGATTATTATAAGGGAGATGATTTGCATATTTTTTTTATTTGCACACTTTATTCAATGTTATAAGGAGTTGTACATTTGTTGTGTGCTGCTTTTCAATTTATAAACTGAAGTGTGCAAATAAAACAAAATAATATGCCTATCAATTCCCTTATTATAAAGAGTGTGTTCCGCTTTGAAATACATTCAATGGGTCAGAAATTTTGAGAATAAAAAATTGAAATAGAGGTATGGATATGGAAAACAAATGGCAATCCTAATCAGAATGACTAAGAGTACAATCAAAAGAGTTGGAAACTGGAGACAACTTTATGTAATGGAATGCTTCATTTGACACTTTTCTCCAATCCTAGGTCTCGAAGAACCATTCATCTTTGTCTGGTCTCTTCTAGAATGACAAACTTATAAACTACATTAATCTATATGAGAAAATATAATCTAGAAAAATACGGTACCTATAAGACTGGGAGTTTTTTCTTTCGATTTTGTTCTTTAACAAATTACTGTGGCACGCAGTCAAGTAAATTGAAATATTTTGTATGCTAACAAAAAAAAATCATTTCTGATTCTAGATTGAAAATATAGTCATGTTTTACAAAATGTGCGAATTTAGTAGCACATAATGAGCGTTAATGAAGTTAAAATATGCTCCGTAAAGTATTTAAAATGTTTTTATGGATATTCATATATAAATTTTAAATACCAATTTCATGAGTCGTTGTTATAAGTAGAATCGCGTATATTTATTTTTATATCACAGTAACTCGTGCTTACCATTTGATATTTATATTCCCGTTACTAATAATTTAGCAGTATTTAATATTCAAACACGTGTACGCATAAATTAAACTTTTAAATAAAATAACATCAGTCCTTATTTAAAAAAATATTCTAATGGATGAAAGTCTAAAAACTAATACTAATACTCATGTAATTTTAAACAAAGTTAGGGGTGTTTCTTTTTTCCCTTAGCTAAGGGATTGGGTCCCAACAACATTTAATATTGCTTTTTTTCTAAGTGGGCTCCACATATTTCCCTTATTTGCTCTATATCACTAAAGGAAGAAAAAGGATCTCCTCCCCATTAAGTGGTTATAAGGGACATGGACCCACTATGGACCCACTTGTATTTATAAGCCACTTAATGTGGAACAAAAAAGAAACACACCCTTAATATTATAAAGTATAAGGGGTATAAAGTGTAAGGGTTATTTGTGTTTTTTCTAAAGTTATTAAAAAACATGGAAACTTGTAATTTTACACTTAGCTCCATATAATTTATTTAAAATTCAACCACTAAAGTTTTATTAATTACTTCATCTTTTTTGATGTTTTTGTTTTCATAACTTTGACACCTATATTTTTATGTATTTTTTTTCTTAACCAAATTTCTCCACCAAATTTATTAAGTTTGACCAAAATTAATTTAATTTTGACTTTCTATTGACCAATTATATTGCTTGATTTCGCCTACGTGGCAAAATCAAGCTCTCCTATTGGTCTAATTTTTTTTCAATGAGAAGGGTTTTACAAAAACACTCCGAAATGATGTAATTCTTTTATTATATAAAAGATATACATGTGATTTTATGTTGTTTAAAGAAACGCAAAACAATGTTTTTCGAGGACTTAAAAGTTCTTTATCTAGTTTGTAAGTATAAATTATTTATGGAAGGTATATGACTTAATTGATGAAAATTAATTTTCTAACTTATACGGTAATAGATGGTTATCTTCACATAGAGCGACGGTGTATAGTATCGTCATTGTTTGTGTGTTGAGGTGGCAATTTGTGTCCGAAATGAAAAAAATGGGCTAATTTTGGCTACTTTGTTAAACACTTGGGCACATTTAGCCCCTCATTTTTTTTTTGAAATGGGCATATTTAGCCCATTGAAAAGTTAAATAGGCACTAACGGGCACATATTTTCTTTTAATTGGAGAACATTATAATCGTTTTTAAAGAAAAACTTATATGTATAATATATTTAATTTTTTAAATATAAATAAAATATAACGTTTAAGGAATTTATTTCGTCATTTTTAGTCTTTTATAAAGCGATTTGTATAACATGTGCCCGTTTGGCCTGTGCCCGTTTAGCCCGTACCCGTTCGAGCCCGTGCCCATTCTAGCCCGTGCCTGTTTTAGCCCGCGCCCGCCTGGCCCGCCCGTTTTGCCACCTCTATTTGTGTGTATTTATTTGTGGAGAAAGTGAGGGTGGAGAAAAGCTTGTGGGTTAAATTATAATTAACTATTTAGAAAAAATAGTTAGATTGAATTACCTTTTATAAATGTATGTATTTTTGGTAAAATAGCATTACTATTTAAGTTTTAATTAATTTAGTTTTCTTTTCACATATACTAAAGATAATTGAAAAAAAAATAATAACATGATTATTATTATTATTATTATTATTATTATTATTATTATTATTATTATTATTATTATTATTATTATTATTATTACATTTAGAATTACAATAACAAGTATTGAAGAAAATGGATAATATATATTATTAAAAGATTGTTATAACAAATCTTACTATTTTATAAAGCATTAAGGCCTACTAAGAATTTCGTAAAATTAAGCAATACAAGTTATAAAACTAAAAGCATAAATAATTAAAACACATTTTTTTAACATTTACAAGTTCTTAAGCTTAAAGTACAACCAACTAAAATAGAAATACTAACATTAAATACAATAAATAAATCATCATATACATTAAATACAATTAATTAACTGGTTAATAAATACAATTAATGCAGTTATTAAAGCACCCCTTACATAAGAAATACAAATTATCAAGAATATTGTACAACCAACTTAAAAAACAATTCTTGCATTAAATGTTACTAATACAAATAATAAAGCACATTATACAAATATTCAAGCCCGAAGGGGCAACGGGCCAAATGGGCTCGAGCCCGAACCTCGAGCCCGAATGTGCATGAGCCAAACGGCTCGAGCCCGAACAGACACGAGCCAACGGCTCGAGCCCGAATGGGCACAATCTAAACGAAATTCTTGATATTATAAATTTATTCTCAAAAAAAACATAGTAAACTAAAATAAATGATTCACCAAAATTTTTTATTTCTGGGTACCCGCCGCCGCAACGCGTAGGTACCCTGCTAGTAATAAAGAATTAAGTTGGTGCATTTTAGTTTGGTGTATGTTAGCATGTCACCATTCATAGTGCACGTTAATTTTTTCTAAATGTATATTAGTAGAATACATGGGTAAAATAACATTTTTATTAACTTAAATATACATTTATTAGTTGTAGAGTAAACACTGAAAATACTCAACGTACCATCTCAAATAACTTATCATGTTTAACGGACGAAAATAATACTCATTCTACATAGCAAAACTGGTTTCATTTGGTATTTATTGACGTGAATTTTTCGTATCAATTTAATTCCTTTAATTCCATATGTGTGTATGAGTTGGACGGGGTTTATTTGACCCGCCTAACTAAAATAATTCAACATACATCTCTTTATATCTCAAAACCTTATCCATTTCATTTTAACCCCCAATTGAAAACCCTAGCAGCTATCATAATGGTTCAATCATGTTCAAAATTTAGGGTTTCATATAATTTTGGTCTTTAATCCCTAATTCTCTGAAAATGTCAGCATCATCTTCAAGTATTCATCGTCGTCGGGTTATACTCACTCATTTCGAGTGACAAAAACAACTAGTCCATTGTGTTTCTTAGACTGATAATATTTCATGTATACGTTTTCTTAACTGCCACAATACAAACGTAAGTATTTGAATATTACTTCATAGTTCTGCCCAATTCTTAAAATTAGGGTTTTTTAAATTTCAGTGTTTACCCTTACTAAAATTAGAGTTTTTTTTAACTCTGATTAATTTCACAGATTGGTGGTACTAGGCGTTGCAATTATTTCTATTAGATTGATCCTGAAGTTAATAATCCATGGTATAAGAGTAAACTTTTTTAGCTTTATTTAACGTTGAATTCAGAAGAAAGACAAAAGTACACTGCTCAAGTTAATGTTGAACTAAGACTTGCAAGTTTGTAAAATGAGTTAGAGGCTTATTAGAATGAGATTGTGGTGCAGATGGTGAAAATGGAGTTAGAACTTCTGAACAATAAAAAAAAAATGCTTTTGGTTCAAATGTGTGGTGGTTTTGGCTCTTTTGTTGGTTGTTCTTCTTATGTATTAGTTTAGGTATTTAGAAAACAAGGTTGTTGTGTTTCTTATGTATTAGGTTTAAGTTGTATCAGCCAATCCATGTGATTGTTTAGTTTTTTGAATAAATGAACCATGGAATGTTTGTTTCAATATATTCTATCCTACACATTCTGCACACCAAATGGGTCAATAAACAATAGATCAAATGGGTCAATAAACAATATTCTACACAACAAATAGGTCTTAAACAATGAAAAAATGAGTCAATAAACAATAGACCAAAGAGGTCAATAATCAATATTCGGTGCTATTAGTCTTATTATGCCCATTTTCCCAACATCTAAGACAATGCATTATTCGACCAACCCAGCTAAGCTCATGTTCCTTCTCTGTAGAGTGTCTTATCCTTTGTTTTCTAGGCCTACCTATCATTTTTTTATTTCTATGGGAGGTAAATGATCTAGAAAGTAGAAGGCTTCCAATTTTTTGATCAAAAAACTGGCATAATAGAATATTGATAGGCCTCAAACCATCTATTTTGAGAATACCTTTCACTTACACCAAGTTCTGGATCCATCTTGATGTGTATGTATGCATCAACAACATGTATACAAAGAATGCTACCGAGCTCCCAAATCCTATAAACACATTTCCTTGTATTCATATTGACTCCATAAGCTTCCTCAGACCTCCTAAATTCAACTTCTAAGAACCCACTAGGGTACACAATCCATTTCCTATAAATCACATGATGCAGGTTTTACTGACCAGGTCTTAAAATTATAATATTCTCGATTACCTAAGGTATACCCTAATGCACTAATGGACAGTGTATCCGGTCGTGTGTAGACTAGTAAATGGTAATACCGAGGTCGTCCCAAGAGCTATGTGTGGTGGATCCTACTTAAGTCTGGTGTCACGTTTTAAACTGGTTTTAAGATTGAAATGATTAATTACACTAATAAGACAAAAATAAAACAAAAACTGAAAGTAAATAAGATTGTGAGCAATAGAGAGAAAGTGTACTAGCCTAGCTAGTCATCCTATATTGCCATGACTATGTTCTCTATGAAACTATTCGAATGCAAAAAGTGGGGCGGACATATATCACTAGGTTCCTCTGGTCGATTTCCCTAGCCTATCTCCCTAGAATCCTGTCGGGAACTAAATGCACTACCTCTGTAAGTAAGCCGACGTACGGTAGACTAGTTTGAGTCATTAAGTGCCATTACACGCTAGACTTATCTTTGTATGGCCCGGCCTCTCGGATCTTAGACCATACATCTAACTACTCAAGTTTATTTAACCCCGAAGGTGGTCCTTTGGTCGATTTGCACACAAGGTTAATGACTAGCACTTACGGTCTGCTTTCCCATTTCCCTTATAACCTAACTATACTAGGGTCCTTTGGTCGATTCGCCTAGCGTACCAAGTACAACTGGTTCTTCAAAACTACCGCAACTAGAGGATCTAACGATAAACTAAGCATGCACATGCTAGAAGCATTTATGAATAGTACAAAAACATAAGCACAACAATATAGAAATCATAACTAGGCTAGCACCAAAGGTGCT
The DNA here is from genome assembly GCA_014162995.1 of Artemisia annua. Lineage (NCBI taxonomy): Eukaryota > Viridiplantae > Streptophyta > Magnoliopsida > Asterales > Asteraceae > Artemisia > Artemisia annua. Next base: position 111,126 of record LBNU01021327.1, read on the forward strand.
TAGCCGATCATGTTATAAAGGACACCCAATTCAATGTTTAACATAGTGAATGAAGACATGAATTTGGAAATGTAAATTAAAATAATGAAAACTAAAACTTATGGTGTTATAGGCGTGCTCTCTCCCTTGGAATTGCTCCGTATGCTGCTATAGGTGGCCTCGTAAAGACCTCCCTTCGTTCTCTGACTTTTGGTGGTGTATGAGATGTGTCAAATGCAGAAATGAGAGCTGGTAATTATAGGCCCGACATATAGCTACGGCGTAACCCTATGAACTGGTATGCCGTAACTAGTGTAACCGTGAATAATCTTATCCAATAGCATTGGCTACGACGTAGTTGAGAAACTTGTTACACCGTAGCCCCTTAGGGTTTCTTGTTACGTCGTAATCTTCAGTGCAGTTACGCCGTAATCTTTGCTATAATTTTGAATCTCGCATTGATCATCTACTACGCCGTAAGTTCATAATGTGGTTACGGCGTAGCCTTCATTATTCGGAGTTATTCTAAATCTTGAATAGTTACGGCGTAATCTTAAAGAAGTAGTTACGCCGTAATCCTTGATCAACGTTGACTTTAGTATTCATATTTGAAATCCTAACTACGGCGTAATGGAGAGTATGAGTTACGCCGTAGCTTCCTTCAGCATACTAAAATATATATCTTTTGCAAGTTCTTTCCAATTTCCGCGTCTCTTTAGCTCCTATGCTCATTTGTAACCTCAAAATGAAATATAAAGAAATCAGAGTATTGATGAGACGAAAAGTGTTACGCTTTTAGGGGGTCATTTAAGCCCTAATTCGTATAAATGTGATCAAATATTGCCCTAAATTGTTCCTTTTGTCATTTTAGGTACTTTTGAGAGGAATTCTGGAAAACATGCATATTCGGACGTTTTTGGAGCATAAAAGTGAAGAAAACGAAAAAGTCTCAAAAGATGGTGAATTTACAACCTGACGGCGTCAGAAGTCACAAGGTGACGCCGTCAGAAAGTCTTGACAAAAGAGTGGAATCCAATTTTCAAATGACGGGCCAGAGGAAATTTTGGAATTAACACCTGACGCCGTCAGGTGTTAGGAAAAGTAGGCCGTCAGGTTATATTTTAAAGAGTGACGGCCCAGAAGGTTTTATAAGGTGACGGCGTCAGAAGTGGATCTAGGCCATCCGAGAAACCTAATGGCAGCGCGCTGACGGCGTCACTTATAACCTGACGCCGTCAGAGTGTAAAATCTATATATAGTTTTCTAATTTTCATTCATTAGGGTGGAACTTTGTGGAGAACTTTTAGGGGAAACCCTAAAGACGAATTTTCTGTACTTTTTAGGGTTTCCAACCCTTGGAACCCTAGTGCTTAATTAAAGATAAGTCTTCACTTTAATTCAATCAATATGTCTATGTGTTGGTTGTCTATCTATCTTACTTATCTTTCAATTAACATGAGTAGCTAATGAAACCTAACTATTGATTATTGGTTGATTGGTGTGTGTTGTTGTTTGTTGGGATGATTGTTCCATCAATGTTAGGCTCAAGAAAACTGGCCAACCTCCTTTATGGTAACGTGCTTGAACGTCTTGGGAAACATGTAGCCAAGGCATACTAGGCTATTAAGGTAGTATTTAACGCATGAGCCACTGTTTACAATCCCTATGGTTGTGCCGTGTATGGCATAGGAGGAGATAAGAGCTCATAGAATTGGAGAGATATGTATGCCACTCCATGAGTTATTAGGAATACACCCTTCATCCACACAAGTAACGTACATATCAATTAACCGGTAAAAGATAGTTAGGGAGTAATGAAATCTAAGTAAACACAACTTTCTCCATATTGTTTTCACAACCACAATAGTTTAGATATTTATTTATTTTAATTTGCATAAGTAGTAATCTTGGGTTAGTTGATTAACAACTAATTCCGCCCTTCCTCTAAAACCGAGATTTTAATTGCTTTTCATAAAAATATAAAAATACAAAAAGAATCTTACTTCCACCTTTAGACCTATTAGAGTAGCTTTTCTATTCTAACGAACACTATTCCCTGTGAGAGAACGATCAATCCCCCGTACTTACCACTATCCTATACTACATCAGTCAGGTACACTGCCTGGTGGGGTTGTAAGCCTCTTGAGATCCCTCGAGAGGTAAAACCTGTTGTAAGGTCACAAAACCACGCATCAAGTTTTTGGCGCCGCTGCCAGGGAATAGTTATTGTTTAGGTAGAATTTTTATTTCTTAAGGTCTACTCACTAGATTCCTTTCTAGTGAGATTTTTATTTTCATTTTATAGGATTTTCTTTAGTCTATCTTTTTCTTCGTGTTTTTGTTCGTAATCTTTACCATCTGCCATCATGGAAGGTGGTAACATCCTTGATCCCAACAACCTAATTCAACCAAACCACCCACCACAACCAAACCAACCTCATAGACCCCGCACCTTAGGAGAGTATTCCCGACCTAGCCACCTTGGCTATCGAAACACCATTGAGCTCACTCAAGGAGCCAATGTCACTCCCTTGCGATCCGACACCATCCGGTTGGTGCAAAGCGGATGCGCATTCCATGGACTTCGTTCCGAAGATCCAAACCAACATCTCAAGGATTTCCTCAAAATCGTAGATTCCATAGACCTTGATGTTGCAACTCGAGAGACGACCCGATTGCGTCTCTTCCAATTCTCTCTACGGGACCAAGCTAGTCAATGGCTTGAGCGACTTCCCGCAGGATCCATCACCTCTTGGGACGATCTCACAACTCGTTTCCTTGCTCAATTTTTCCCACCGGGGAGAACTACCAAGCTAAGGAATGATATCTTGGCGTTCCAACAACGCCAAGGCGAAACCCTCTACGAGGCATGGACTCGATTCAAGGACTTACTCCAAAAAGTCCCTCATCATGGCTTAGACCCTTGGTTACAGATCCAGCGATTCTATGATGGTGCAGATTACCACACTAAAAGAGCCATAGATTACGCGGCCAAGGGGAGATTGAGCAGACTTAGCGTTGAAAAGTGCTGGGAAGTCATTGAGGACTTGGCACAGTACGAAGAAGAAGAATGGGTGGACTCAACAGTCTCGGAAGAAGGGGTCTTGAATCACGTAAGCACGACCCAAGATCAATTATTTGATAACATAAGAAACCAAGTCGAGATGCTTATGAGAGCTGAGGAATCTCTTACTGAGAGATATGAGGAGATGAACGCAGTTGGTAAAAATACACTCCCTCAACTCTCACGACAAGATGAGTTCGAAGGGATAATGCTAACTTTCATGAATAATCAAGAAGAGCAGCTCCAACGGCTGGAAGCTCAATTAAAGGACACCGAGGATGTTTTCATGGAACTAGCCGAAAAGTTCATCTCCAAAATAAAGGAGAAAATTAAGGAAGAGGTATCACACAAGAAAATCGAAAAGATATTTGAACTTCCAGTTGCAGATAAACCATGTGGTGCGGTTAGTGATGAACTTCCTCTTCCCAAGACTCCACCCCTACACTCCTTCCACCTTTGTGAACCCCCCTGTAGAGAAAAGAGTTCTCAGGTTCACAGCATCTTCGTGGGGAACGTTAAAATTACGCTTCCTGACTTTCAGAAAACCAAGAAACGTTCATTCGGTTTTAAGCCAGGAGGAAAAGGCGCCCAGTTCAAACATACCCTCGACCCAAAGACATATCTGGAAAGTTCACCTCGCCTGATATATACTTGCCACAATGGAGAATGGAAATCGGATAAGTCCACAACCGACCCTGGGGAAGTTAAGATCACACCCAACGAGTGTAGCAAGACTTTTGACCCAGGAGGGGCTTGCTAACTAAGGGGCATGCCTTTCGTAGAAGTTACGATGCCACAAAACAACTTTCGAAAAGAGCAGGGGCTGAATTGTAAATTCTGAAAAGTTGCTTGGTCGAATAACACCTGACGGCGTCAGCCTTAAAGCCTGACGGCGTCAGCTCGTCCACCCAGCTTTAATAACTTCCAAACCCATCACTTTCCTCACAAACCCCACAAATATTATCCACCCCACTCTTCACCAACGAATCTCCAAGCCCCAATTCGTGCCATTTCGTCATCATCTTCCACGTGGTAAGTACCTTTTCTTCACCTTTTCCATCCTAATTGTCTATTCGATCCATCAATTTTGGATATCCCCAAAAAATTCGAAACCCTAGAATCGAATTGAGGTTAAAAACTTAATAATGCCTTATAGTTGATGTAATGTTAGCAAGGATTAAGGCACCAATTAGTTAAAACTTCGATTTAGATTAGTATTGCGTTAGGGATTGCGGATTCGGCCACCACCCTTTGGCCTATTGGCCATTTTGCTTTCATAAGGGGTGTTTGGGGCAAGGATCCACAAGTTTTGTGCTTGAACTTTCCCTCGTAAATTCGAATTCGAATTGTGCAGAGGTCTGACGGCGTCAGCCCGTAGGCGTGACGGCGTTAGGACCACCTGATGTCCCAATCGCGTTTCCAAACGTGTTCTTAACCTTCCTTGTTCCTCTTTCTTTGTTACAGGATATGCATAAGCAATCTAGGAGTCACAGGGGTAGTTCATCTAGGGCTCCCCAGGTTAGTTTAGCGGATATAGTCCGAAGTTGGGGTGTTTTTTATGGGAATGAGGCAACCGCAAAATACCAAGAGTTGCACAACCATGACATTGACCATGGT
>LBNU01021327.1:117096-134993 GCA_014162995.1 Artemisia annua
CTTCACTTTAATTCAACAATATGTCTATGTTGTCTCTGTCTTATCTATCTTCTAACTATCTGTTCACCATTAAACATAGTAGCTTAAATTCCTCATGTTTGCTTAGATCTAATGCAACCCTAACTATTGATTACTCCGGTTGATTGGTGTGTGTTGTGTTTGTTGCGATTATTTCTCCATTCAATGTTTAGGTCAAGAAAACGTCCCAACCCTCCTTATGGTAACGCCTTGAATCGTCCTTTGCAAACATGCTACGCCAAGGCATACTAGGCTATTACGTAGTAATTTAACCCATTGACCACTGTTACACATCCCTATGGTGTGCCGGCATGCATAGGAGGACAATAAGAGCTCTCATAGAATGAGATGATATGTATGGCCACTCCCATGAGTTATTCAATATACACCCTTCATCCACACAAGTAACATACATATCAATTAACCGGTAAAAGATAGTTAGGGAGTAATGAAATCTAAGTAAACACAACTTTCTCCATATTGTTTTCACAACCACAATAGTTTAGATATTTATTTATTTTAATTTGCATAAGTAGTAATCTTGGGTTAGTTGATTAACAACTAATTCCGCCCTTCCTCTAAAACCGAGATTTTAATTGCTTTCCATAAAAATATAAAAATACAAAAAGAATCTTTCTTCCACCTTTAGACCTATTAGAGTAGCTTTTCTATTCTAACGAACACTATTCCCTGTGAGAGAACGATCAATCCCCCGTACTTACCACTATCCTATACTACATCGGTCAGGTACACTGCCTGGTGGGGTTGTAAGCCTCTTGAGATCCCTCGAGAGGTAAAACCTGTTGTAAGGTCACAAAACCACGCATCAAGTATATATCCTTATAATAAATACAAATTATGAGTATATTAGGGGGAAATTGATACTTAAATATCAGGACTATTTGATGTTATCACCACATTGCCTTTGTTCCTTTTTCATCATTTCTAGTTATATTTTCACTGATGGTGTTATTATGTCTTCACAACCCATGGCAACTTTATTCATGAATCAAAACCTTTGCATTAGATAAATCCCAATGTCTTCTAACATGGTGATTATTGGTTTTCCCATAGCACTTAGAATCCTTGAGTTAAAAACTTTCAAAAATACCATTTTAAAAGGCCGCAGTGCATCTATCTATTTCAAAATAAGTCGTATACCATATGTTTGGATTTTTCTTAACCAACCAGTTATAAGCTTTCTCATCCAAACCTTTTATATGTTCCATTTGCAAAAATTGTTGTTGCATTGTCGTGGCAGCAACAGCCCCGAACAATATTTCAGGTTGTAGACCTTTCCATTTCTTCTTAAAATTGGAGTAAATGTGCTTGGTACATTGTCTGTGCTCTTCCTCAAGTAGCCAACTTCCAACAACATCAATCAAGCCCTGCATCAATTAGTCCATTTATTAAATAATTATATACAAATTGAAGTAAATTTTAACATTTACAATATAATAAATAAAATACACCCTGACCTTGTGACCATCAGATATGATTGTCAATCCCTTGCCATCAGCAAGATGAAGATCATCATGCAATAGTGACAAAAACTAGCACCAATTATCATGTTTTCCACACCCACAACAACCCATGCAATTGGGAACATTTGGTTGTTAGCATCTCTGCCCTTGGCAGTTAGCAGTTGACCGTTGCTGTGTGAGTTAGAAAACAACCATCCAAACGTATAACTCTTCTACATCCATCAAATCACCATGCTTCGGTCCTTGGAAACATATATAAATCATCTTAAAATACATTAACCCATCATCTCTGTCTACTAAATTCATTTGGCAAGTAGATCCTAAGTTAGAATCCAATACAATAATGCTCTACTAAACCACCCCCATGATCAAATAAAGCTAATTGTTTTGCCCTTTGACACTGAGCCAAACTAACATCAATCATGAATTTCTCGCTGATAGAGTTCTGCATAAACTTGTATGTAATACAAGGATTTGTTAGTGCAAATATGAAGATATTTAAACAAAACATTCTCTTATGATTTAATAATGATAAACATATAACATGTAATATAACGTAAAATGCGCAAGTTACTCGTAACTATATTTCGTCAAAAGCATACATTCATTAACTCCTCATTGACGTTTCGAGTCCTCTCATGCTTCAACACAGGTTCAAATATGTTTGTTATTGTTGGGGCAACATTGACTAATTATTCTTTATGTTTTAACGATGACAAATAAACGCTCGCAATACATAAAATCACAAACGTTAGCCAAAACCGAGCGGGACCGTAACTGGTCCTGGCGCATTGCTGATGCATCAGCACGCCAGCAGCGTGGCAGACTTCCATTTTGAGAAGGTCAGAAATACTCTATAATATAATAGAGACCTGATATAATATAGAGAAAAATTTTAGCCGGAAAAAATAGTTAATACTTATTCTGCCAATATCAGCTTTTGGTGTTGGTACTTACTCAAAATAGTTGGGTTTTTTTGTGAATTTTCAGTTGGGTGAAGATAATCAATGATCGGATATCACTTATAATTGTGTAATCACTTTGCAAAAGAAAATAGTCGACCCTAATGCCTAGGTATCACATTTATATCTTTGGGATAAGTCCAAATGTTTTTTTTTCTTGATTTAGATACAAATATAAGAACTCTTTTACTTCTAAATGTTTAGGTTTTCCTATCTATTTTTCATGCATATGTGAATCTTTTATATATAGAGATGAATACTCAAGTCCATGAAATTATGAGAAATAATCAAACCATTAATCTCCTCACAATGTTCCTCCATAATAGTTAAGTGGTTACAAGGCATATTCATCATGGGTCATTAAACCGAGTTTAAACCGCCCATTGAATAGGTCATGGCAAATATAAATGAGAAAGAAATAGCTCCAACACGGTTACAACATTAGCAACAGCTCACTCGCTGAAGAGTTTGCTTGCTGATGGAATACTCATGCTAATGATTATACACACTGAAAGAGTATACCTTCTGATGAGTTAACTCAGTGAAAGGTGACCCTTTTGATGACACTACTACAAAAAAAGCTAGTTAGATCGGTTAGAAAGCCTCATATAGATCGGTTAGAAAACCTGACTAGGGTTTTTTTTGGTGAGAGTGGGATTTTGGGGAAATTTGGGGAAATGTCTAGAGTTGTGTTTTTGGTGAATTTTGGTTAAGCAGCAAAACGAAAAGTTGTATCCCGCTAAAACTATTTTGGTGAATTTTGGGTAAATAGATCATTTATTTATTTATACCCGATCTATTTAGTTTCTCACGTTTATATTTGTTCATTTTTTAAAATGTGTCAATTTTTATTATAGTTGTTACGAGTAAATAATAGTCTTTCTAAAAGTATTATGTTTGCGTTTTGGTCGAAGTAAATGTACCAATATGTGTAAATCATATCAAATTAGCAAAATGAATGTAACGTTGTAGTTGCGATAAAAGTTTTACAACACTTCGAACCGAACAATCAAATAACTAATACAAAATGACTAAATAAACTCGCATATGTCTTCGGCTTTTGTTGAAGCTTGCATGTTGTTCCTGCAAAATTAAACAAAAATAATGTTTATAAATAAATTATTTGAATGTATTATAAATTGTATAAATTAATGTTACGCATAATGTTGTGTTACCTATGGGATGTGTGAAGTTTGTCAATCCTCAGCCTCATATCCTTCTTGGTGGTCGGATCTTAGGTAAGTGGTATCATCTAAAACTACATCCAAAGATTGAATACCAATAGAAAATGGAGGTAGCTTTTAGTTGTCGAGCCAACACTACTAATTCCAAAGCCCGGTTCCTTCCTCATTTCTTCCAAAAATTTCTCCTTAAATTTATCATATATCTTACCAGACATTAACTTTTCTCCCATTTGTTCCATCAACTCTTCAAAATCTAGTGACTCTTTGTAGGTCCTTTTTTTCCTCACATATCCTTTTATGCCTTTTTTAAATCCAACAATAGAGCTAACTCCCCTAGTGCGACCCCCATGCTCAGGTCCATACACAACGGTCAAAGGATCTGCTCCAGGTTGAGCTTCAATCGTCCCTTGAGACAACTGCTCGCTCGCTTCTACCTGTTTAATGCAAGTTGTAAATTAACGAAAACAACTTACTCATAAACCCCAATCTATAAAAATGAGAAATTATAACACTATTATTGCAAAACATGTAATAAAATTACCAATTTTTTTGCTAGCTCGGCCGTCTCTGGAGTCGCAACTAAGTTTCCATCTTTATCAGGACGTCTCCTCCCCAAACAAAAACTACTCCCACGACCTGGTATCTTGTGAAGATCCGTTGCTCGATTTGGGTCATTCCTCTCTTCTTCCCATTGCTCCTCAAAACCAGCAAACCCTTTTGCTCCTACCCGAGGTCGATTAGTTTGTTTACTTGCTCGTGCTCTCGCTTCTTCGCGCAATCTCTACACATGGGAGTCACGAACAAATTATAAAATTATCAATAAGATAATAATATATTATAAAAGTTAAGTAGGAAGTGAAATGTACCAGTTTCTGATCTGTATAATGTTCAATGCGACAGAACTCTTGCCATATTTTGGGGTCGAGGAATGTATATGTCTCACGTGGACAAATTTTCTTAAGCATGTACTCAGACCTTAATGTGGTCTTGAACGCCCTCCACTTTGCGCCGCACGACTTAAGCGTATAACTTTTAATTGTTTCATCCTCTTCAAGTCTCATTTTGCCCTATTTAAGTTGACATGAACCTTGTTAAAGGTGAATATGTATACTAATCAAAAGAAAACGCAGCTAAGAGTCTTAGATAGTATACCTTGATATCCGACCATAACAACTCCTTTTCTTCATGGTCTACTTTTTTCCAATTCCCTATGAGGATAGATATATTCTTCCTAACAGCATTTCCCATGTACTTTACAAATTTACGTCGGTGTTCACCTACAGCTGTGCCATTGCTATTGAACCTTACAGATTCACCAATGGGAAGATCTTCTACTTTGTTTATCCCTCTCTTTTTCCGTGGTTTTACCATGATGGAGATCGATCGGTGTTTATCGTGTTCAATAACGTTAATGAGCTGTCAAGATTAAACACCAACACATATAAGTTTTCAAACATATACGTAAACAAGTTGAGATACAAAATGATACTCATATGCAAGTAATGCAAGCAAATTTATATAACCATGTTCTTAATCTGCGTACAACATTTTCTCTCAGAAAAAATGAAGCCAAGTGAATGAACTTTTTAAGGAAGTCCATTAGCCCAATGCAAGTTATCGTAAACGATCAACCAAAATGATATCACAAGTTATATAACCAGGATAGATATTGAACAGATGATGTTAATATAATCAGTTTCAAACACAAGTTATCAGTTCGGCTTTACTTATGTCTTTTCCTCCAGCCATAGCAAAATAAGAAACTTACAGGCTGAAACAGTTTAATTCATTAACACATTTAACTACTCTGTATATTGTATATCTCATGCAGTCTAGGACAGGTCAATCAAAGAAATTAAAACCGGATCACTGATGTGCACTTAACACTGGTGTCGACGTATGACAGCTTGTAATGAAATAAACAAAGAAAATCCTAACAAAGACAAGAACTCTAGGGTCTCCAAAGATCTATTAGAACACACGGTATTGCTGGACAAATACAATCAACTGTCATCACAAGAAACTCGTATAGACAAGGTAAGACCTCCTGAAGCAAAATTAATCCTAACAAAAACAGACGCAAACAGGTTCATCGAGTATTGCAATGATGAATCAAACTTATAAATCACAGATAAGATGCTACACTTGATTACTCTGCAATCTGCACGCCGTCCGAAGTCTTACTGCATAAAACCACGTTTCAAAGCATAAAACCAGATATAAACTTATATAAGCCATCTCAAATACCCTCTTAGTTCACTAAAACATAAACCAACAAGGGAAATGAAGAAAATGAATTCTAACAAACCAGAACGAGTTTAAATAGCGTGTCCTGATGGACGTCCACAAACTGCTTATCAAACATTTTCATCTCACCATACATTTTAGAATAACATCCCTATATTAGCGCCTATTAAATAAGCTACACCATTGTGTTAAACAGAAACAGTCCTAAATGAACAACACTGAGTGGCATTAATAAGTTTAATTCCTATACAATAAGCTTAAGCAGTTAACAATTAAATATTACATGTTCAGCTTATGAACAACAACATATATGGCGTACACAGAATTACCCCTTCCTTAAGCCTTTTAAAGTCCTCCACTCCAATCCCAAAAGTCGGCTAAATAAACTAACCCAGACACCCCCTTAAACCCCACAAACATCAATTCAAATAAACTGAAACTTTAAATTTTTTTAATTAAATTCATAACCTTTTTTAAACTCTCAAACCTTTTTTTACCAAAAAAATTCTTAGCCTTTTTACATAATCATTCAAGTTAAGGTTTCATTTCATCTGATGTTTTTAAACATCAATTCAAGTTAAGGTTTCATTTCATCTGATGTTTTTTTTTTCTTAAAGTTTATAATTAACACAATCATTCACAACAAATAGCTCTTAATATTCAAATCAAAGTAATTAATGAATGAGTGAAATGAAATAGATGATATACCTGGCGAGTGGATCTGGATAAGAAATTTTGAGTGAAATGAAATTTTGGATAAGAATTGGCTGTGTGAAAAAGATGATAATCCTGACTAGGGTTTTTTTTTGTGAGAGTGGGATTTTGGGGGAATTTGGGGAAATGTCTAGAGTATTGTGTCTAAATTTTGGGAATTTTGGTCAAGCGGCAAAACGAAAAGTTGTATCCCGCTAAAATAGTTTTGGTGAATTTTGGGTAAATAGATCATTGATTTATTTATACCCGATCTATTTAGTTTCTCAAGTTTATATTTGTTCTTTTTTTAAAAAATGTGTCAATTTTATTATAGTTGTTACGAGTAAATAATAGTCTTTCTAAAAGTATTATGTTTGCGTTTTGGTCTAAGTAAATGTACCAATATGTGTAAATCACATCAAATTAGCAAAATGAATGTAACGTTGTAGTTGCGATAAAAGTTTTACAACACTTCGAACCGAACAATCAAATAACTAATACAAAATGACTAAATAAACTCGCATTGTCTTCGGCTTTTTTTGAAGTTTGCATGTTGTTCCTGCAAAATTAAACAAAAATAATGTTTATAAATAAATTATTTGAATGTATTATAAATTGTATAAATTAATGTTACGAATAATGTTGTGTTACCTATGGGATGTATGAAGTTTGTCAATCCTCAGCCTCATATCCTTCTTGGTGGTCGGATCTTAGGTAAGTGGTATCATCTAAAACTACATCCAAAGATTGAATACCAATAGAAAATGGAGGTAGCTCGTCAAACTGACTGTACTCGTCCTCGTCCACAACATTCTCAACACCAACTATACGCCGTTTGCCATGCATGACAATGTTCCATCTCCTATCATTTGAGTCCTCAACATAGAATATTTGGGTAGCTTGTTTGGCTAGAATAAATGGATCGGACGAATAGCTGTTTGTAGAAAGATTGACACATGTGATACCATCCTTGTCAACTTTAACACCTCTTAAGTTATCGACCCATCTACACTTGAAAAGAGGCACGAAGAACGTATTGTAATCCAATTCCCAAATTTCTTCAATGACACCATAATACGACTCTTTGGCGACCGACAATCTGGAATTATCTGTTGTTGTTGCAACTAACGTCACTCCACTATTTTGAACGGTACTCTTTTCATCTTGTTCTTTGGTGTAAAACGTATACCCGTTAATTTCGTATCCTTGATAATGGAAAACACGTCGCGGGCGGTACGCTAATTGCATTACTTCAGCTTCAACATTTGGGTATCTCGCTTTTACAGTATCTCTCAACCAGTTTGAAAATGTTCGTTTGTGCTCAATTTCTAACCATTGTAGGCCTTGACGACTATTATTGCTTTTTAAAAATGACATGTGCTCGTGTATATAAGGTGCAATAGATGTCATGTTCTGCAAAACTGTAAAGTGTGCTTGCTCCAAATCATGGTTGTTCGGTGTGACATCGTTGCGCCCAATCGTCCCTTTCCCTTCAAGTCTACCCTCGTGTCGAGATTCCGGAACACCGATATCTGGGATGCCATCGATATAACTTGTACAAAAACTAACAACCTCCTCCGAAACATACCCTTCAACAATACTTCCTTCCGGCCGAGATCGGTTCCTTACATACCCTTTTAAAAAACCCATATATCTCTCAAATGGATACATGTAACGTAGAAATACGGGACCACAAGCCTTTATTTCTCCTACAATATGAGATACGAGATGAACCATGATATCAAAAAAGGAAGGTGGAAAGTACATCTCTAGTTCGCAAAGAGTAAAAATAATATCACGTTGCCATTCATCCAACTTTTGANAAGATTGTATATGCATAAAAGAACCGGCCAAGTGCTGTGACGACTGCTCATATTTCCGAATGGATTAATTCCATCTGAACTAAGCCCAAACCGTATATTCCTAACCTCAGCTCCAAATTCTTCATAACGATTATCAATATGCTTCCACTGAGGAGAATCAGCCACATGTCTCATTTTCCCATCGATTTTGCGATCTTCGGCATGCCACCTCAACAATTTTGCATTCTTAGGATTTGAAAACAATTGCTTAAGTCTTGGTTTGATGGGTAAATACCACAAAACTTTAGCAGCGGGGCCATTCTTTGTCACGTCATCATCAAGTTCTGTTAGATTTGTATCTTTATACCTTGAAACCTTACATACAGGACATTTGTGCAAGTCTTTATACCCTTTTCTATACAATATGCAATCTCTCGGACATGCATCTATTCTTGTGACTTCCAATCCCAACGGACACATCAATTTTTTGGCTTTATACGTAGAAGTGACCAACTCATTGTCTTTAGGCAACATTTTATATAACAACTCTAATATTTTATCGAAACATACATCACTCACGCCATATTCTGCTTTTAAGGTCAATAAATGCAACACGGCTGAAAGTTTGGTAAAATTCGTACAACCAGTATACAATGGTTTTTCTGATTCGATAAACAATTGTTGTAATTTCTCCGCATCGATTTCAGTATTATGCTCCGCATCATGTAACATGTCATTGATATTTTGATAATCACTACCGCAAATATCATCACCGCTATCATCGTTATTATTGACATTACTTTTTGAAACAACATTATCACAAGCGCGTTTTTCTTCACCATGTTCGTCCCAACACGTGTAGTTATCAGTAAACCCATGTTGAAACAAATGGTATCTAATCTCATCAATATCATCATGAGAAACAAAATTTTGACAGTTTTTACACGGACATGAAATTCGAGCTTCTCCTGTCTTTGCTCGATGATCCTCAGCAACTTTAATAAACTCAGACAACCCTTTGATGTATTCGGGGCTAGCACGTTCTGTATCGTACATCCACTTCCAACGATCCATCTGAAATATACAAATTTATATTTTTAATAAGATGCATGCATGATGTAATAACATATGAAACTAGTTCCAAGCCATCAATCCTAACCCACCTTTGAAATATTTAGTCTCATATGTGAATGCGTATTATAAGTCGAGTATTATTGAAGAAAAATCGGCAGCATTTCCCCTTAACTCCTCAAGTATGCGCATAAAACGCAAACTCGTAGGAGTAGAGGAAATGATGTCGATTTTTCTCAAATAATACTCGATATCATAATACGTAATCACATCCTAAATGAGATAAAATATTTAAAAAGCAGTCCCAAATGGGGACAATCCGAAACTAACCTCTATTAGGTTAATTTCGAACGAGTATTAAACTAAGGGGATATGAATTTAACTTAATTTATACTAAGTGCCTAAATGTTACCATGAAACATGTTGTTAATATGCGGTTAGCTTAGAAGTTTAGTTAAGTACCTTACTTCAATGAGTCAATATTAGCTAGGTATCAACGTGACTCATAAAAAATTCTTCGAGGAAGCCTATATAAACAAACCATTGAAATCAACAAACAAAGCTTCGAACAAACACAAATTTACTCATAGATAAATTTCGCGTTATAAAATAAAAGAGAGAAATAGTAAACATAGTTATAACATTAAGTACCTTTTAAATTGAGACAATATAGATACTTGAAATAGAGGATTTTTTGAAGCATTTATTGTGTTTTATTGGGGAGCATTTATGGAGTTTTTTTGGTTGAATTGATAGAAAATATGAGACAAGTAGCGATAGTGTCTGCTGATAGGGAGCCGTTGGTGTGGAAGATATACATAGATCGGTTATTAAGAAAACACCGATCTATTTAAAGAAATCGTGCATACAGCTGTCTTGTTGCGTTGGAGTATGCATCTAAATAGATCGGTTGATACAAAAGGACCGATCTAATTATATTTAAACTTAGTTAGAACAATTTTTATCTTAATAACCGATTTATTTATTACTTCTCCCCCTCTTTCTTGTTAATTAGAGCAGGTTTTAGCAAAACCACTCTATTTAAGGTGATCTATATAAGCTTTTGTGTAGTAGCGTGAATTACTATCTTATGAACTTGTTTAGAGTTTACTCACTTAAGAGTAGAACTCTATGATGAGCTTATCAGCCAGTTTATTTCTTCAGCACCACTGTTGAGTATGGGAGATTCAATGACTTAATGAGTGTACACTTCATACCTGTAACCCCATTGCCAAATATGATCACATCCATCGATTGCACTAAATTTCCATCAAAAATCACGTTCGGAAAACATGCCACTAAACAAAAACCATATTTGGACTAGAACGTGGTATTTTTCGTTCATTTTTTACTATTTGCAGGGTAAAAAAATACGTTTTAACTTTTTTTTTTAACAAACAAGATTTCTTAAATACTTAAGTTCGGCCTTATTACTAGCTTGAGGATTTTGGTTATATGATTAAATTTCAGGTCTTTTATTAGTCTTATAAATAATTCATTTTCTATTTTTTACATCATGAAATGGTTGTAAATAAAGCAACAACTCTGGATTGGGATTCAATTTATCGATCTCTGAATTCATTTATGTGTGTACGTCTATCTAATCTTAACAATCTGCCATAATTTTTAATGAGATCTTTCGATGCAAATCGCACCCACTAAATCTCTTATGGAGGTGGAAGACCATGTGGTTTTGTTGCTCGTAGAGAGGTCGAAGCTACAAAACACTCAATGATCGGTCCTATGTGATAAAGAGATGTGCAAAAACGAGTACGAGAAGTTGAGCTCTGTTAGTAATCACCTGCAAAGAAACCAACATGAACCAAGCCCCTTGGATGGCAATGAATATGAAGTCGATCCTTTTAGAAAAAAATACCAAGTTTCTTCTAATAACTATCATCTTAATAAGGCTTGTATGACTATACTAGTTTGATAAATCAATAGGTATTTGTGCTTTAATGTTTTCCTCCCTTAATTGATTTGCACACCAATTTTTTGATTCATACACACTCATTAGTGCTTTAGACAGTTGTACTATATATATACATCAAACTTTACATGCTTGTGCATATGAGTGTGCAAATCAAAAAACAATGTGTGCAAATCACCTCCCTTTCCTATATAAACATTGTGTGCTCATTTGATAAATCAAATCAATATAGTTTCAGCTAATTTTTTTGTTTATAACATGGCATCAAAAAATTAGGTACAAGCTGTCGATAATTAGGCATCCTCATATTGTCGATTAATTGTTGGCGTTACGAAGGGATCTTGTTTTGTTTCCGTTCGTCATCTCAATGACTTCTGGGAAAAATGGAATATTCTATTCATTAACCGTTGGATCATTATGAATTTTGGGTTGTAGCTTCTAGAAAACTAGATAGACAATTTGACTTGAAGGATTGGTCATCCGATATATGTACATGGAGATATAGTTATGTCAAAGTTACTACTAAGAGTGCCGGGTACTGTGGCGTAACCTCCCGCTAAATCCGACGTGTCTCTCTTTTAGTGTGTCACCATCCTCACGCCACCATACTAACACCCCCACACCCCCGTGTCATTTCGTTCGTGAGTTAACCGGCATGCGCGAGTGTGTGTGTGTGTGTTTTTTTATTATTTTTTATTTTTTTATTTTAATCATATAAAAAGGGTTTTGTGTATTCGTGTGTGTGTGTTGATTTGGCGCGTGCGTGATTACAGTGTGTGTTTTTACAATATGAGGAAGATGAAGTGTGTTTAATATAAGGTTTTTTTTTTTTTNGTCAGAAGATGATATTCATGATTGACTTTTGATTGTTGATTTAGATCTAGTCGTTGCCCTTTGGTCACGTTTTCTTCTTTTCCAAAACGAGTCATGCATCATCATCAGTCGTATTTAAGGGTGTCAAGCGAGTCATGTTCGGGTTGACTTATTCAGTTTCGCAGGTTGAAGGGTTGGTATAACTTCTAACCCAAACACTACCCGTTTATTAATCGTGTCAAGAAACTCAACCTTAACCCAAACATTGTAACACATGTAACCCGTTTGTTACCCCCCTTTAACCTGCTTAAGAAAGTTGACGGTTTGTCTGTTTAACTAGTTTAAATAAAAAATGATATAATTATTTAAAAATGATAAATAATACGTACAATTAACTATAAAAAACATTACAATGATATCCGGTTTATAATCCAAATTTAATATCATGTTAGGTACATAAGAAATACATTAATCTAAATCCAAAATAAAATTAAGTTATATTTTTTTAACTTTTTAAAGACTTATAAGCTTCAACGGGTTCACGAGTTGACACGTTTAATACTTATGCAGCCCAAACACGCCTCATATATTAAATGGGTTGGACGGGTTGACATATTTTTTACTCAAACATGTTTAGCCTCAACCTAAACCAATTTAACTTCGTGCCAGTTATCGTATCGTGTCTAAAATTGGCACACACTTATCCACTACCAGTATGAACTTTGTTAAAAGCGTTATGGATTTCATAGTCTTTGTGTTTGTGATAAACCACTTTTCTCGTTTAAAGGAATTTTCATATGCATATATTTGACTTATACAACCAAGTAAAACAACTGGCAGGGTTTTTGGTGAAAATTGCACTGACTTTTTATTTTTTAGTTTTAAGAAAAGCAAAATTAATTTTTTTATTTTTGAGAGGAGATAATCGGGTGAAAATTGACAATCTAAGTTAACTCCAAAATGTTGGGCGTTTAATAATGGCAGCAACATCTTACTTTGTTTGGCATGAACATAACTACATGATTCATGGTAAAGGAGTTCAGACTTTGGAACAAGTCGCTCGGTATGCTCTTGATTCAGTAAGATTGAAGTTGGCTTCTATAAAGTTTAAAAAGAATGAGAGAGTCAAAAAGCTTATGGAGACGTGGAAATTGAAGTTAGCTTCTTGTATGTTATTCATTTTATTAATATATTCACCGGGTACAATCCTTCACCCAAAAAAATAATTGGGTGGATAAGGTGTGACGGGGTGACATAAAGTCAGTGTCAAACTAGGTCTCAGGATCAGATCCGCCTTAATATCATCTTAGAACAAAATAAATCTAGCATGATGTTTTATTGATGCAATATTTGTAGATTACAAATTATCTATTTGTACATTAGCGAAAAGTACACACATATGAATTAAAAAACTAAATAAATAATAAAATAAGAAAAAAATACCATGTAAAATTATAGTTAACTCATAACTTACGTAATCCGTTCATATTACTGAGTATCATTGTTGTCAAAATCTATTCGTTAATTTAAGTTATAATTTAGTATAGTCAATGAATCCATGATATCATAAGTTTTACATTCAAATAATTTTTGAGATAACATGCCTATTTCGATTTTTAAGAGAGTGGTCCATGCATACGGTTCAAAAGATGATATTCATGATTGACGGACCAAAATTTCGAGAATTCTTATTTGAAAGTTGATTTAGATCTAGTCGTTGCCTTTTGGTCACGTTTCCTTCTTTTCCAAAACGAGTCATCATCATCAGTCGTATCTAAGGGTGTCAAGTGAGTCATGTTTGGGTTGATCTATTCGGTTTCACAGGTTGACGAGTTGATATAACTTCTAAACAAACACGTCATGTTTATTAATCATGTCAAGAAACTCAAACCTAACCCAGACATTATAACTCATGTGACACTTTTTCTTACCCGTTTAACCTGCTTAAGAAGGTTGTTGGTTAGTCGGTTCAACTAGTTTAAATAAAAAAAAATGATATAATGGTTTAAAAAATGATACATAATACGTACTATTAACTATAAAACAATTTTAATGAAAATAAAAACGAAAGAAAAGATTTGCTGTTCAATGAATTCGATAACACTCGATAGCAAATCTTTAAACTGTTGCAGCGAAATCAAACAAGCATAGGCACTACAAAAAAATAGTTCAATCTCCATACTTCTAAAAAGTGTGTAAACTTTTACTAATTTATTAACAATTAATAGTCTGTAAATTTTGGTTACATTAATGAGTGTGGGAAAATTGTAAAACGATAGATTTTTCATACTTATAGTTGTCTAAAAAAAGTTCACACTTTTAAGTGTGAAGAATTATAAGATTTCTCCACACTTTTAAATATGAAGGTTATTTGTAACACTCAAATTCCCCACACTTTCAGGAAGTGTGGAGAATTTGGGCCTCCACACTTTTTAAAGTGCGGAGAATTTTGGTCCACACCTATAAGTGTGAACATTCTTAGATTTCTCCACACTTAAAAGTGTGAACTTTTTTTTTTGACACATGAAAAATTTATTGTTTTACAATTTTTTTTCCACACTTATTAATGAAACCATTTTTTTGTACATTCTTAAGTGTTAATAAATCAATAAAATTTTACACACTTTTTAAAAGTGTGAAAAAAAAGTGTGAAGATTGAACCAATTTTTTGTACTGAGGGCATCGGCCAACATTGATATTTTTAACCTTTTTATTTTTGGAAAAATGTGATTAGAATATATTTTTTTTCACGAAGACATCTGAGAGAAAGCGAAGAGTAGTCTTTACAAGTAGAAAAAAGGGAATTTTGGTAACTTTTTTATTTTATTTGAAGTTCACAAGCGGTAGCAACTGTGTCGGCGCCGACAACGACAATCTTAGGTTGGTTTTGTGCATAATTTAAAAACGAAAGTAATGACGTTGACGGCGTAAGTTAACTCCAAACGCTTTGCAAAAACAATTAGCATGTAGGGTTTTGGGTGAAAATTGCACTGACTTTTTAGTTTTTAGTTTATATTTTTATTTTTGAGAGAAGAGATAAATGGGTTTGACGTGTGGCATAGAGTCGGCGTCCAACCAGGTTTTAGGATCAGACCCGTTTTAATATCTTGTTAGAAAATAACGAAACATGATATTTTATTGATGTGATATTTTTATATTTCAAATTAACTATTTATACATTAGCCTAGAATAGACACATATAGGATGAGAACGGTATCAGATTGGTACCGAACCCGTACCGAATTGGTGATATCGTTTTTTCCCCGAACATAAAAGAGGGATACCGGTACTGTACCGAACGGGATTTGAGTACTGAAACCGATACCGGTACTCGGTACCCATACGGTTCTTCCCGTTTTTTAATTATGCAAACACACTTACCGATCCAAACACTTCAAAAAGACAATTTCTTTTATAAAACAAGAAGCCAATATTTACAAAAAAAAATGTTGAACCCAAACAACATCTGCACTTTAGTTTTATCAAGATAAGCATTCGGATCAGTCATACACAAAGCAAAGACAGATAATAGATTACAAAAAAACGAAAATCAAATATACAACTCAAATAGTCATAATAGCTGATAATCATCAAACATGAATTAATCAAATAAATTTAAACTCGTAAGCATTTGTCGAAGAAGTTTACAGTGATAGATGTGTGGGAAACGGTGTACACTTTAATTAATATAATCATATTATAATAAATAACAGAATGTAAATAACACAAAATTAAATAACAGATAGCAAGGAGTAGAAGCAGAAGACAGACACTATTTAACGTAAATTAAACGAAAGCAGTAAAAGCACGAGGCTCGTGTTAAACACGATTCCCTTAAAACAGATTCGCCGTCTGTTTCCCAGGGTACAACGTACAAAGCTGTTGTACAGCCGGACCTAACAACTTGCCTGAAAATTCATGGAAGTTCTTGTGTGGTTCTGATCGAAAAGCTTGTTGGAACACGGCAGGTAATGAGCTGCGTTTTCTCGATCTCAAAAACTGAATGAGAATTCGTTTATTATATAGGCTAAACCTATCTTGGTCAGCAAGACAAGATATCAAGATATCAACCAAAAATAAACGGATATGCATAATCTGTTAAAAGCTTTAACACGATTTGATATATTCCATTTAATAAAACCGATTATGTATAAACTTGTTCTCTAAGTTTAAATCAGTTCTAAAAATAAATGGATACAAATATGGAAACTTATCAACATGAAATCTGCAGCAAAAATTTTCGCACGTAGGCGAGATTTCGGAGCTGCATTCGTGTCCGCAGGTCGCGCGGGCTTGCATGAGTTCAGAAGCTTCGAACCCATTTTGGCCCAGAAATCCCACAATCTGCACCACCCCACAATCTGCACCACCCCCCTGCGCGCGCGCACGTAGGAGTGGGAGCATAGCTCACCTAAAGGAATTTGGAAGCAAATACCAACATTTCCTTATAAACAAGCATTCACTTCTTGTTTTGAGCGATGTGGGACTTTTCTATTTTGTGTTTCACATGCCTCACTTTGAGACACGATATCTCATTCATTTCTACTCCATTTTGGACATACTTTAGCTCGTTGCGAAGCTCTCTTGGAGGAGAACAAAACGCCCCCAAGAAACATAAATATATGTAACATATACATACATTAAATTATGTCCAAAGTTTGCAAAAAAACCACTTTGCAAAACTCATTTTTCCAACAATCCCCCACATGAATGGAGATCGGTCAAAAACACACAAAAGTTTCCGCGAAATTTCTGCGGTTAAGTCTTGCATAGGATAGGTAGGTGTGACCCTTTAAACCTTCCCTTGTGAGATGCACTTAGTCTCCTAGATCTGAGTAGACGCGATGTCCTTGAACTCAACATCTGTTTATGTAGACGACAATACACACTCACACAAGACTCTCCCTGACCTTGTCAAGTCCTCATAGTCGTATTCGTTATGGTCATGAATACTAGCCTGGTTCTGCAAGAGCTCTTAGGAATTGCGCCCCCCACAATTCCCTTCGAAGCGACCCCACTTCTCTCTCACATAGGTGATTTCATCTTGAATCATTAAAAACATATGTTTTGTGATTTCATCTTGAATCATTATGCTTTGTGATTTCATCCTGAATCATTAAAGCCATATGTTGAACCTCTCAACAAGTCACATTTGTTATAGGAATGGACTAGGAAGTTACAATATTAGTAACTCCCCCACATTGACGTGACTTCCCCCACATTTCTATGATTAGGTTGTCCTATTGAACCCAGATCTTGGGATCTCCAGTCAACTGGGTTAGATTTTCCTTCATAGAAACTCATTCCTTCAAGGGCTTTAGTCCCATTCCTTTAGACGACTTACTAACTAACTCTCTGCTTAAGCCTTTCGTAAGCGGATCCGCGATATTATCCTTTGACTTCACATAGTCAATTGAGATAACTCCTGTTGAGAGTAGTTGTCGTATCGAATTATGTCGACGATGAATATGTCTAGACTTTCCATTATACATTATGCTATGAGCTCTGCCAATTGCCGATTGACTATCACAATGTATACTAATGGCCGTTACCGGTTTAGGCCACCTTGGTATGTCCTCTACGAATTGTCGTAGCCATTCCGCCTCTTGTCCGCATTTATCTAACGCGATAAATTCTGATTCCATCGTGGACTTAGCTAGAACAGTTTGCTTGGAAGACTTCCAAGATATAGC
>LBNU01021327.1:135376-149278 GCA_014162995.1 Artemisia annua
TGTCAGTGTTTATCATTTTTGGTTTTTCGTTCAACCGATTTGAAAGATGATCTTGTAAGTTTTGCTTCAACACAAGTTTCACATTTATATTTTGAGTCAATATGGAAATTAGGTATGCAATTAAATTTAATCAAACGACGCATTGAATTATAATTTACATGTTAAAGAAGGACATGCCACATATTAAAATACTCAATCAAGTAAGCACAAGAATTCATTTTATTGATATCATTCTTAACAACCATTACATTGAGCTTAAACATACCATTCAAGGCATATCCCCTAACAACATACATTTGATTCTTAGAAAGAACAAACTTATCAGACTAAAAGAAAAGACGAAAACCAAACTTGTTCAACAACCAACCAGACACAAGATTCTTGCGAATCTCTAGGACATACAAGACATTAGTTAACTTGAGCTCTTTTCTCGGATGTCATCTTTCAAGAATTACATCTCCTTCGCCCTTGATACAATGAACATGCATATAATAACCAATTAACATGTATACACGATCTAAGACTCCCATTGGTTTTCGAGCTATGTACCAATGGACCACATACACCAAAAGGTTGCGTAAGTCCTACGATAGATGTATACAATAAACACACATTGATTTAGCATGCATGATATAAATCAGGTCTTCCCTAATTTTATAATTAACTTAGTTTTAGTAATCTATATAACCATATTATTTACTGAAATCAACACATTAATTATAAAAACGCATAAGAAAAATCATGATCAATCCATAACAACACATGCGTGGTTTGTTATGGAGTCCCATATAGTACATGTAACAATTAATTCATGTAGAGGAACGCAACCAAACGGCATATATTAAATATCCATTACACATAAAATTGCATGCAACCTAGGGTTTCTACAAGTTTTATTCAAAAACATAAAACCCTAATTTTCCAAAAATTCGACACATATATCATAACTAAAAGTCGACATTAACAATCTAGGGTTTATGAATAATTGAAAAAACAAGAACACAAAGCATGCAATAATCATAATATTCATTTTTTTATGTGTTTAAGGTAATTAATTACAACGTATTAACCTGGCTCTGATACCACTGTTGGAATATGTGAATAATATAAAACTAATAAACACATAAACATCTAAGAGTACGCAGCGGAAATAGATCAAATACAAGTAATTAATTAACCAAACATAAAAAGGAAATGCGTACCTCAAAAGCTTCCAAGAATGAGAACTTATAAACCCTAGGAGAGGGATTATATGGATCGACTAGGGAAGTCGAATAGGGCAAGATCACGTTAGCAAAGTATGCTAACACTTCGTTCTCACACACACGTACTACTAGCGCTTCAATAAGAAAAGCTAGATTCTTCACGAACAAGATTAAACTAGAAGAGCCTTTTCAAATTCGAGTAGGATTCCTAATGAGGATTCCTTGGTCGAATTCTCTATAGCTCAAGAAGAAGAGAAGAGATAAATGATTTCAATGAATCATGGGATGAAGAAGAATGAAAGGAGGGGTCTCTTTATATAGGAGTAGGGTGGCTTGAAAACAAAGCAATCCCCCCCCCAATGCCCTAGGGTGGCCGGCCAAGAAAGCCCAAGCCCGACCCGAAGACAACTTTCATTCTTTGCAATCTCAGTCCCTCTAGTTTGTCTAACGGTCGTTAGTTACCGTTAAGTTCTTGTTTTCGTGAATTAAATAATTATTCATAACCAAATATAATAATTATTAATTATTGAAACTCATACGTAAAGTGTGCAATCCCGAAGTCTCGTGTTCGAGTCCGGACATATTCATTAATTTTTATCCGTAAAACTTACATTTACCAAAGTGCCTCTTAGATTATGCAATAACCCGGGTTTTTCTTTCGGCTCCACAATTAAATCCTTGATGGCTGCAGATGTTGCACAAAAACAAAATAAAATAAAAAACAAGAAATTTGACAGATATGATACAACAGATATCAATACGGATGACGTTTACAGTTTATAAAAGCAACTACTTCCTAACATTTCATTCTTATCATAATTTCCAACATTCTACAGGACAACCAATCGCAAGCTAGCATACACTTCAGGTCTATAGTTTTGCAAAGTGGTCAACTATGAAAACACAGTAATTTTCCTNGTGGCCGGCCAAGAAAGCCCAAGCCCGACCCGAAGACAACTTTCATTCTTTGCAATCTCAGTCCCTCTAGTTTGTCTAACGGTCGTTAGTTACCGTTAAGTTCTTGTTTTCGTGAATTAAATAATTATTCATAACCAAATATAATAATTATTAATTATTGAAACTCATACGTAAAGTGTGCAATCCCGAAGTCTCGTGTTCGAGTCCGGACATATTCATTAATTTTTATCCGTAAAACTTACACCATTCCTGTTCAAAATTCAATCACATTAAAAAAATCATAACTTTGAAAACTTTCTTTCCATAACGGAATATTAATTAGAAGGTTCGTATAGAAATTAACTTTTTGTATCTCTTATATAATAAAACAAAACCCCTAGTGGGTACTTTGTTATTTTGAAAAAAAAAATATTTCCTTATTAGGTAATATGTTAATTATTATTTAATTTATAAGTTTTTAAATTCGTTTTGTTGATATACTATACAAGTAGAAGATAAATACAAAAAATATAGATAAGATTTAAATGATTATCTTTAATCATAAAAAACTACATTTAAAAATCATAAATCAAGCAAAATAAAAATTAAATTATTTGTTTTTTAAAAAATAAAAATATATCATTCAAAATTTTTTAAAAAAAACCCGCGCGTGCGCGGGCATTATAACTAGTAAGAACTAAAGCAAGAAAATTCCAAACTTCTTTTTAACAGAATATGAGACAACATGTTCAAAATTCAATCACATTGAAACGCATAATTCTGACAACTTTACCTTCTAAAACACATAGCTCATAAGCTACAGCGTAGTTTCTAATACAATCTCGTCGCTACGCGTAAAGCCAATGTAGCTAAACTATGAGCAACTCTATTTTCAATACGGACCAATTAAACATAACAAACCTAAAAGAAATTGGCGACGATATCAATGGAGACCAATCCTCAGAGAAATATACCCAACAGCGATAAACAAATATACACCGCGTTAAACTTCACAAAACGATCATTCACTACAAGATCCATGCCTCAATGTTTTGATCGTTTAATATTTTATGTTTTTGTTAGATTAGATGTGAAACTAAAATCGTTTTCTACGCAAGAAAACGTAAAATAATTATAAATTCATTTTCTCTGTGGACAATTTTATCATTGAGATTTGAGAGTGCTGTGTTTAAAATTTTGGATACTGTATTAGTGTATTTAGAATATGCGCTTATTGAAGCCTACCATGGCCCAATACTCAATTTGGCACTTTGTTTTATTGTAGAATCTCCATTTTTAAATAGAAGAAGTAAATTAACTAACAGTGAAATAAAATGGACATTTGTATCTTAGTTTATGTCAACCAACACTATTTAATTAAAAATTGTCTAGATGAATGTATATGGATTATGGATTGGGACTTGAATCCTCTCAAGTTATCCCATCAACTTGACTCAAGTAATGGGAGATGATCCCACCCCTTATGGATTGTCACATTATAATGGAAACCACACAGAAAAGCTTATGGCAAGTTGCAATATTTGCTAACGGAGAAAGATAATAGTCGCTTGGATTTGGTTTCGTGCATACCAACTTTTGCATGTCTTTTTCGTAGCTTTTTATAAAAATGAAATAAGTACTTTTTAACTTATAAAGGATTACCTCATTAAAAGCAGTAGAAAGTAGCTAGTGACATAAAGGATTCAAATTTTACTATAGATAAAATTTTTTTGTAGCAATGATTACCGTTCATACAGTATTATAGAACATGCTCAATTCATGCATTTGGATGACATGATTCAATATTTCCATTCATTCCTCGATTCCTTTTTGCTACAACAGTACCAGATACACATACAAACTACAAAGAACAATTGTAACCACAAAATGTACCCTAATGAACACCCATCATAAACAAATTACTTAACCAAAATACAATGAAAGCATGCATCACGTAACTAAAACCACCATGCAAACCAACCCTAACAGCTTCGTCATGCGCCACCTGTCGGCATTGCACATACAACACTGTATTCATCACCACATAATTCACAATCAACCACAAAGAACACACGTAATTCACACCAACATACACAACCAAAAACCACTGCGATACAGATTCCATATTCATANTGCATCACGTAACTAAAACCACCATGCAAACCAACCCTAACAGCTTCGTCATGCGCCACCTGTCGGCATTGCACATACAACACTGTATTCATCACCACATAATTCACAATCAACCACAAAGAACACACGTAATTCACACCAACATACACAACCAAAAACCACTGCGATACAGATTCCATATTCATAATGACCGCATTATACGTCGCCATTGTTGAAATCGCACCTACTGTGTAGAAAAATATCCCACACGAAACAAATCGAAACTTAAAAGATTGATTCTCACTTTGACGTATTGACTCGAACCCTGATCTTGATTCAATCATAATGACAATCGCTGGTGCTGATCCCCATATTCCAATGTGGTACAGTATAGTAAGCATTAGACCGTGTAATACTATCATCGGTTTGAAATGAAACCAAAACCCGAACAATGTGATTATGAATGAGATGAAAGATAGTTTTATCAAACCCGCGATGAATGTGGAGAGAAGAGGTAAGAATGAGCACGATAACGATTTCAAGGTGGATTTGAATGTGACAGCTTTACGGCGGATGGCTTGGTGTGTGATGTAGGTGGTTAATGATACTCCGATGATGGTGGAGATGATGACGGTGATAAGTGCGGTTAGGGTTTTGAGAGTGAGTATGTTTTGGAAATCGTTGGTTACGTGGGATTGAATGGCGGTGGTGAAGGAGACGGTGAGTGGGAGGAAGAGAAGAGAGATAGCAAAGAAGTGGAGGGTTTTCGCGTTGAGGATTGTGAGTGTTTGACGGAAAAGACGGCGGTGACTGATGGTGGTGAGAGCCATTGTTGAATGTTTAGTTTTCTAGAGGAACAAGAAGTGTGAGAGTTTGTTGAAATTTGATAGGGCTATTTATAAGGAAGTAACTATGTGAATTTACTTATTTAATCATTGTTGTAGCACGTGGGTAAATTGTTAAGTGAACAACAGTTTGTTACGTTTAGTTACATTAGTTACAGAAGAATAAACATTATGGTTTGTACATATGGGAAGTGTATAGGATACAGAGGCTAATTAATATATACAGAGCAGCGGTAGGACACATGCAATTATTAAGTTAGCTAAAACGAAACATCTTTGTTTTTTTTTCATATATATCAATGCATAATTGCATATATATTCAACGTATGCATAAAAACATTGTACTAAGTGCATCAGAAATTTGTACAAAAGACATATATTCAATTATTCGCTTTGGGAAGGATATATACGCAATTCTGACTCTTTTAGTATAAAGCGTTTTGTACAAAAAAATTAATAAAATAAAATAAAGATTGAAGTCGAATAAAATATTTCTCATCAAAATTTCTCTAAAACAGAAAATTTACATTTCCTACTTTAAAAAGGAAACTAGCCACAAAACCTGTAAACCCTCTTATTTTATAGAGAATAGAAAGCAATATTACATGAACGTGTTTTTTATATTTTGTGGAAAATTAAATTCCGTATTTTTTACAAATCTAAAGGTATTTTTCTCAAACGAAACGTGCCCGTATGTTTTTCATGTACTTGTCTTTTTCCACGTTCAAAAAATGTAACAGAAACGTAGCAAAAGGAGTAGTTATATTGATGTTTTTTTTTTTTTTTTTCTTTTCTTTTTTTTTTGTTGTTGTTGGAAAGGCAACCATAACATTAAGAACAAAACCAAAATAGAAACATACATCAGCCTCCCCTTGTCTATAACGCACAACACGTGAGGGGAAGTGAAAAATTCACTAAACACCTAGAAGCAGCTACATAAAACAAACCAGTAAGCTATATAATGACACAAAGCCAAACCTCTACCACAACGAAATGAAAAGGCTTTAGAACACCACACGAAAGCGATGTGAAGCAACACATTCACTTGCGAAATCAAGGCATAGTTTGAAAACAACTTGGACCATTGCACCAATCCAACCACGAAATATTAATCTTCTTTACTCTATAGGAGATCTAATAGAATAAAAATACTTGGATTTCAATCAGTAAATCATCATGTTTTTCTTGTTTTTTCTAAAAAACTATCCTGTTTATGAATCTCCAAAATATATACAACGATCCAAACTACAGAATGCTACCAAGTCTGAATATTTCCCCTTACCTTACCATTGTTAGCCATATTTAAAATGTCCTCCACCCGCTGTACCAACAAAATTCCCTAGATTCCACCACTTGAAAATTCTTGACCACACAGATGAACCGTTGTCCGATGTACATATTGAAAATCCTTCTTACAAGTTGAGAAGTATTGAACATACATATGAATTGTTTTACATATACCCAAAATGGCAGTTACTTCTAGCCGTAAATGAAAAATATCTCAATTGGATGTCAAAACTGCTTTTTTGAATGGCGGCCTGAATGAAGAACTTTCTATTACACCACCTTCTGGTGTCTCTCACAAACTAGGAGAAGTTTGCAAGCTCAGACAATCTTTTTATGGTCTCAAACAGGCGCCTCGTGCTTGGTATGAGAAATTTGTAACAATGGCTACCTCTATTAGATTTGTCTCTAGCCATCATAATTCCGCATTGTTTGCAAAACATTCAAGTGCTGGGCGTCTACTTTTTTCTTTATATGTTGATGATATGGTTATTACTGGGGATGATTGTGTTGGAATTAAATCATTATAATTGGAGTTAGCTCATCGTTTTGCTATGAAGATTTAGTCTTACTACATTATTCTCTAGGTATTGAGGTTGCTTTTTCACCTAAATTATATATTTTGTCTCAGTCAAAGTATATAGTTGATTTATTTGATCGTGCAAGAATTACAGACAAAATGGTTTAAGATATTCCAATTGATGCTAAGGCAAAATACACTTCGATAGATGGTGATCATTTGCTGGACTATTGTAGGAATTTGGTTTATGCAGTTCATATTGTTATTCAGTTTGTTTCGGCTCCCACAACAGTTCATTGGGCTACTGTTTTACATATTCTCAGGTATCTTCGGGGTAATCAGTTTCAAATACTTTTTTTTCCTTCTATGTATGCCTTGGACCTGCATGCTAATTGTAATTCTAATTGGGCTGGTGATTCTGTTTCTCACAAGTCAACTACTGGGTTTTGTATATTTTTAAATCTTTTACTAAAGCTGAGTATCAAGCCATGGCAGTGACTACTAGTGAGATTTTTTGGTTACATTGGTTGCTTGCAATCATGGGTGTTCGTATCAGCAATTCTACTATGATACATTGTGACAGTGATAGTGCTATTCAGATTGTGTGTAACTCGGTATTTCATGAACGCACTAAACATATGGAGATAGATTGTCATTTCGCTCACCATTATATCAGGCTGGGACTATCTCTCTACTGTTTGTTCCTTCTGCTTTACAGCTTGCAGAGATATTTACCTAGCCATACTCTGGACCACGTTTTCATTTTCTGACTGATAAACTCTTAATATTTCTCACGGCAGTATTGTGAGTTTGATGGGGGATGTTAGCATATTCGCCTATAAGTGGTCCATGTGCCCATCAACTTATTAGGTTTTTACCCTTGTTTGTCTTATAAATACTCATTATATTCTCTTAGTTTATTCATCAATTTAATAAGACTTTGCATTATGTCTTTGGTTTCTACGGTTAGAACATGACACCTCACCATACAATGGTCGATTGTTGCAATTCCCCCTCATAGTTAGTACATAAAATGGAAGGAATGTCTTGCCCAACGTTATCAGAACCTTATTTGAATTCGACCTCCTCTCAGTTTCCAAGTAAACACGTTTACTTTTTCTTTTTTTTTTTTTTTTAATCAAATTTACTCATTGTTTCCACCACACTTCCGTCTGAGCCATATCCAAACTAGACATTAATCACTTTCTTTAAAAACCTTAACTCACACATGCACACGACTTTCAATGACCAAATTATGTCACAAGTATGCTGGAAATGAGTCGAGTCGAGCCTACAAAAATCCGAACTTGACTTGTGACATTGTTTACAAACTCACGTTGAACTCGGCTTGACTTGCTTTTATGATAGTCCTAAATGAAATCACGCTCGAGCTCGGCTTGTGACATTATGCTTAAAGCTCCAATTCGGCTCGTAAAATTATTTACATGCTTAGGGTCGACTCATTTTTTAGATAGTTCAAAACAAAATGAAGCCTATATATAAGTTATCGACCAATATAAGTGCATGTAACATAATATGTTTTCATAATTATAAGTGAATAACACGATGTCTTACCTTATTAGTCAAACATTATACATTGATTATGTGGCACTTGTTTCACTACGTCATTTTGGATTTCTCGCGATGGGCAAATTTTAGAGATGACGGATGTCGTTGCTAAAAGTCCGCTACACGATAAAATTTTAGCGTTCTTGTCTCCGTCTTTGATGTATTTTTAGCGACGACACCTTGACCAAGTCGTCGTTAAAAGTCCGCTAGACGACGAAAAAAAAAAGTGTTTAGAAAACCTTTAACTTTGATCATAACTTATAGCGATGACATGTTGTCGTAATAAGTTTGGTAAATGTTTAAATCCCAGCAGGGGAAATTTATCCACCAAATTCAAGGCGACGCTAAATGTTTAAATCAAATATAAATGATTTATGTATAATTATATACAGAAATGATTGGTATCACTAAAAACATGCATGGTTATATGTTTAAAACTGTGAATCACTTATTGGTTTGTAAAAAGGAAAGTCCCTAATTTGATATATGCTACAAACAACAAGATGACACATCAAATAAATTTAGTATTAGGCACGTCTTTTATGATCCTGTCATATGTAAATTATTTATAGCAAGCCAATCTTTTAACCCAAAGTCAATATAAGAGTTATTTTGACAGCACGTCAACACCATAAAGCGAAAGCTATGGAAAATGTAAAAAATGAATCAAACGTCATATTGCTTTTACAAAGAAGGTCACTGAATCTGATACATAATCAACAACAAGCAATCACTCTTAACAAACTAAACTTTAGCGCCAAAACTAAACTTAAAACAATAGATTTACACTTTCAGTCCATATTCATCAAAACTATATATTTATTAACAACGCAAATACAAATTGCAAAATGATCATGTATCTTGAAGATATCATTCAATTTCAGGAAGACCAATTACCAACTCATTACAGTCTCATTCTTTTTTTGTTACAATTAACACTACTAAACCTGACTTCAACATTACAGTATTATTCACAATTCTTTACAGAAGACCAACTACAGGCTCATTACAAACAGCCTAGCTATATATTTCCTTTTGGTTACAACACCAATTACACATTACAACTAAAACCTGACCATAACACTCTAATGAATACAGTAAAACAGACTAATTGAACAAACAAACATAAAAGCATACATCATGTAAGTAAAACCACCAGGCAAAACATCTTCATCACTTGCAACCTCCCCATGCACCTCTTCGCCACGCGCTACCTGGCGATATTGCACATACAACACTGTATTCGCAGCCACATACTGCACCATCATCATTAACGAAAAAAAGTAATTGAAACCAAATTGAACAATCGATAACCACTGAGACACTGATTCCGTATTCATAAGTAACGCATTCAACATCAGAAGTATTCCAATTACACCAACTGTGTAGAACAATATCGAAAATGAAAGTAACTTTGAAGATTGTTTCTCGCATTGACGTAATACCTCTTTCCCTGATCTTGATTCCAAAATCACAATTGCTGGTGCAGATCCCCATACTCCTAAGAAGGATACTATATTACCCGCTAGACAACATGATATTATAAACAAATCAAGATAAAACCAATATAAGAGTGCGAGTATGACTGAGGAGTAGGTAAATTCTATCAATGCAGCGATGGACGTGGAAAGAAGAGGTTTAAATGAGTTCTGTGATGATTTGATGGTGGATGTGAATGTGAGAGGTTTTCGGAGGATGGCTTGGTTTGTGCTGTGGGTGATTAATGCAACTCCGGCAATGGTGGAGTAGATGGCAGTGACGAGTATTGCTAAGGTTTCGAAAGTGAGTAAGTTTTGGTTATCGTTTGTTAGCAAGGATTGAATGGCGGAAGTGGTGGCCATGGTGAGTGGGAGGAAGACGGGAGAGAGGGTGAAGAAGTGGAGGGAGTTCTTGTCGAGGATTGTGATTGTTTGTCGGAAGAGACGGTGGTGGCTGATGGCGGTGGGAGCCATTGATGAGTGATTAGTTTTCTTGAGGAAGAAGAAATGTGAGAGGTAGCTAGTTGAAATAGATTGGGTTATATACAAGGAGGTTGACAGGGAACATTTACTTATTTACCCTTGTTATGGCACGAGTGTAAAGCTGTAAAATAGAGAAGTGTCTGATACTTTGCTACGTACAGTTTTATAATCCAATTTAGAATATTGGTAAAAATTAGCTAGTTTGTACATATTTAAACTGCAAGATTATGACTTAAAGTTTATTATTATTAGTTATAACTTACAACAGAATAAGTTAGCTGTTAATAGTTGGTTACTTTCAGTTGTCTAGATTAACCTGCTGTGTTCTTGTTTGTTTGGTTTCATGGTCATAGCTTTTGCAACAAAAATCAAATTTGCTAATGAGTTTTGGGTGTTGATATCTTTTGATATGTGGTATTCATACTTTTTTGTTTATAAGTGAAAACCTAATCTGAAACTAGCTAATTCCCCAAAACTTACAATAAAGTGAATCGAGCTATAAATACCAAAACTATAAGTATATAACATATAATTAAACACCAATCGTAGAGTTGTCGACGACATGGACGGGTTGTTTGGGTGCTGGCCAGAGGGAAACATATATAAAAATACAAACTAACAACTAGCAATCTTTTTTAACAGAAAACATAATATTTATCAAAAAAAAAAAAAAGAAAACATAATATGATCAAGACATCCGCTAACAAGTGAGCGTTGTGTAAGTGTGTAACTAATTAATAAGAAGAAAATTCAACACACCTCCAATGACAAACTTCAGTTGATCATCTTTAATTTGCATGGATTAACTCCAGCAAAGTTTATAAAAGAATAAAGTTATGTAAGGCTTCATATATGATGGATTTGATAAATGGTAGAATGCAAATTCATCTAACCTTCTGAAAATGATCCATACCTTTTATAGCCACATCTAAACTTAGTAATAATGTACAACAATCATATACATCTAAATGTCATAAAGGATATGACTTCAATATACAAACATGTAAAACCAAAAACGGATCATCTATTTGATGATTTTATTCAATATTCGACAAGTGTGCACGTACATTCAAACTACTCGATCGTAAAGACACAAACTCGACCTACTAAGGCATATCGTCACTACAACACAAGCCCCAAATAGCTATATTACGAGCATAATACGCTAATCAAATCAAATCGACACACTAATTGACCAAACGATTAGGCGGACACACATCATGTAACTAAAACCTCCATGCAAAAGAAACCTATCATCTTCATCTGGCACTTCCTCATCCACATCGTCTTGACCCCTACGCATCACCTTGCGACATTCCACAAACAACAACGTATTCGCCACCACATAGATCACAATCATCCATAAACAACACATGTAATTCACACCAACATACACAACCGAGATCCACATCGATACCGATCCCAGATTCGTAAAAATCACACAATTCCTCAGCATTGATTCGACTCCACAAATTGTCCACACGAATATCAAGAACGAAAGTAACCGAAACTTAGCCGATTGATTAGCACTTTGATTTAACGGCTCAAATCCTGATTTTCTTTCCGAAACAACAATCGCAGCAGCAGATCCCCACACAACTAAGCAGATCCGCGTCATAACCATTAGAACGTTTGGCAATACTATCAAAGGCTCAATAAGAAACCCTAATAATAACGAATCAACGGTGATAAAAGATTGTGTGATCAAGAGTGACATCAAAATTACTTTCATCGATCCAGCAAAGAATGTGAAAAGAAAAGGGACGAATGAACGTGAAAATGCGTTGAAGGTTAAAGTGAAGGAGAGAGGTGTACGGCGGATGGCATGGAATGTGCTGTAGGTGGTGAACACTACTCCAACGAGTGCGGGGATGATGACGGTGATGAATGTAGCTATGGTTATCGGAGTTAGCAAGTTTTGCAAATCGGTGGTGAGGTTAAAAGCGGAGAAGACGGTGAGTGGGAGGAAGAGTAGTGAGAGGGTGAAGAAATGGAGTGAGTTCGAGTTGAGGATTGTGATTGTTTGATTGAAGAGACGTTTGTGGTTGATGGAAGCCATTGTTGATTTGCTGAAATGAATTGTTTTGTTTACTTGAAGAAGAAGAAGTGTGAGCGTTAGTTTATATAGGGGTGGAAGGAAGTTGATAGTGTGACTAAAATTAACAGAATCAGTTATTAAAGAAGTGTTTGCTGGGTTCAGTTTTAAGATGTTACTGTGGTTAGAACAGAATCAGTTAGTTGTTACGTTTTGTGTATAAAATGTGAGCAGCAATTAGCTTGTAATAGTTCGTTAATAATTAGTTTAATTCTTGTAGATCAAGTTCGTTTTAGTTCATAATTGTATTCTGGTTTGTTGATGCTGGGAATTGAATATATAGCAACGAAATAGCAGTTATCAACCCAATGAACCAATGCGCATACACACTAACTAGCCACTTCCCTTTAACGAGAAATCATGCATCTGCTTCATACTTAAACTTGATTTATGTTATAGGTTCCTTAAAATAATGTATATATGACACGACTAAATTGTACGTAACAATTGGACTTGAAAGCACGAGTGCAAACAACTAACAAGAAGTATTATCTCCCAGTATTTAATTTGTTAACGTGAAAGCAAACAACAAACAATAACACAATATTATAAAGGCCTAATTACACGATATAATGTATCAAAGTAGTCGTAATTTCCTTCTATATGTATCGAACAAATTTTTTTGCTATTCTATGTACTAAACATGCTTTTTATACCGAGTAGTTTTTTTTGTACTTTATTTATCGTTTTGTCCCTTCCGGATTAACAAAATGAGAAGCAAAATGGTTATAAAATACACAAAAAATCCCGAAAAAGCAAGTTTAATACATAAAATAGCAAAAAAAAATTTGTTCAATACATATAGTAGAAAATCATGACAACTATGATACATTTAGAAGCCAGTGTCCCTATTATAAAGATGAATTGAAATATTCAACCTGATCTTTAAGAATGAAATGTAAAAAACTACTACCATTGTTGACTTGTTGCATACTATTTATACAAACAGGGCCGTTCCATCGTTTTTGAAAGCATTTTGCCATTATTAGAATATAAAGTTTATAAACACGAATATCTTGTATAGTTGTATGTATGAAAAATAAGTCAAAAGTGCAAAAACCTGTTTTGATTTAGTCTGCAATGGCATTAGAAAATCAGACTCAAATAGTCAAATTTGTCACAATAAGGTCACATTTGAGAAATTTTTTGAAATTATATAAGATATTCTTAAATTACAAAACACAGTAAATCTTTTGTAAATATGTTTCTCGAGCTTGGACTAAAATTGTTAGTTTTGTACTACTTTATATACTCTTTTGAAAATATAATTAAAAACTTAAGACAAAAGTGTGGCGCCATCACCTCCAGCCCAAAAATGGCCATGGCGCACCACACAAGCAGTGGCGCCGTCACAACTCGCGCCGTCACCACCAGCCTACGCCATGGCAGTTTTTCCTTTTTTTTTCTTTTTTTT